>CAUYLG010009971.1:0-212691 GCA_963573385.1 Cacajao melanocephalus
TTCCCGCCAAATTGTGCTAATACCTTCTCTTATTTTTCTGGTTTTTCCCAGAATTTCCCACAAATTGCATTCTTTTTTTTTTTTTTTTTTTTTTTTTTTTTTTTTTTTTTGAGATGAAGTCTTACTCTATCACCAAGCTGAAGTGCAGTGGTATGATCTTGGCTCACTACAACCTCCGCCTCCCGGGTTCAAGTGATTCTCCTGCCTCAGCCTCCTGAGTAGCTGAGACTACAGTCACGCACCACCACGCCCAGCTAATTTTTTAGTAGAGGGGGGTTTCACCATGATGGTCTCGATCTCTTGGCCTCATGATCCACCAGCCTCGGCCTCCCAAAGGGCTGGGATTACCGGTGTGAACCACTGCGCCCGGCCCAGCATTCTTAATACTTGTTTGCTTTCATATCTACCCTGAAAGTGTAAAATAAAAATCTCTACCTTTTATAAAAGCGAAATATTTATAGAATCCCACCCTAAGTATTTACTTCTCAAGACCAGAAATTGCAGTGATTTTAGTGAATGTCTATCAAGTGTTGGTACGGAGCTAGACACTACAAAAATATTTTCTGGAATCCTCACCTGCAAGGTAGTTACTACTCCCTGTTTCTAAAAGGAGAAAGCTAAGGCTCCGACTCGTTAAGTAACAGGATTGCATAGCTAGTAGATGGTGAGGTGCAGCTGCACACTTTCATCCCGGTGCCACAAGTGCTTTCCACTGCTCTAATCCACTTTCCTAACTCACTCCATGCCTATCATTATGTTAATCCACATTTGCTTATCCTTTTGATTTTAACAAGCACAGTAGGTTTTATTATACCCTTACATAGCAATTTCAGGATCACATGAAAGACACATGAATTTAGGAAATATTAAGTACAAACAGAGAACCGATTGTGTCTTAGATCAGTAATTGTACATGGTTGTAAATGTCATTCCAGTAATTGTACATGGTTGTAAATGTCATTCCAACTACCATTTGTACACTGGAACCATGGAAACAAAATCTATTTAATGAGTTAATTCTATCATCTAAAATTAATCATACATTTTAATATCTCTTGAGTACCACAATGAAATTCATACAGAACAGGTACTTTCATTTATTCTACAAAAAATGGGGAACCGAAGCAGTTGTTGCTTTTCCTAATTATTGAATCTCTGTTTTGAATGGAGGAAGCTGCTTCCTGAGAGAAGAGACCCCTACAACAGGAGTTATAATGGAAGCAGGTCCCAGTCACTACAAGCTTTAAATCCAAAAGGCATCCTAATGCCCTATTTGCCCAGAAACACAAAGGCATGCACACAAGTTTATATGTTATTTTCAAGCTTCATGTCCAAAGAAACTAGAAAAACAAGCATAAACCAAAGATGCCAAGGCTGACATATCAAATGGGAATTAACCACAAATGAGAAAGTACCAATTCCATTTTAAATAGAAAATAAAATAGGACCCTATCCTCCTCCTTTTTACTGTCAAACCCTTGAACAGTGACATTCATCTTCAGTAGTTACAAATCCTCAGAAGAAATTTGGCCTAATTTCACAGGTAACACTTGCATATATAGACATGTAGATTTGTAGCTTGTGGATTTTTCTGTGACAAATTAATATTCCACACTGGTTTCTCCCTGCTGCCTGGATTCACTGTTGCCAATTCCTTCCAGTCTTGGCTGCCATGTGTTAAGAAATAACAAATAAATAATAGTATATTGTCAAGTAAAACACAAGCACTCTGTAAACCTCTCCAATAAAAAGAAACCCATAATCTTAATATACATTTCAAGGCAAAGAGAAAAGATTTCTTAGATGATCTAGTGTTCTAAAAATATCTGTGCCCTGATCCCTTATATTAACAAAGATGATCAGAAGTTAAATAAAATTGCCCTGATTTAGTCATTATACAATGTCTGCATATATTGAATGAAACACGACACTACCCTGTAATATGTACAATTATATGTCAATTTATAATTTAAAATTAAATTTAAAATTTTTAAGTTAATTTACTTTGCTTACCCCAAAGCAAAGTGAAGGTATGTAGAACTTAGTTCTGATTAACTCACAAAAAAAGGGGTAAAAATAATCCTTTTTAAAAATACTCATTTTAACAATCAACAATAAATTTTTACTTTCCCAACAAATTCCGATTTTAGCCATTTAATAGAAAGATTCTGTTCACCATATTAGGCCAGGTTTTTAAAGTTTCAAATGTTTTCATGTGGAACTTATTATAAAATTATTTACTAGGCCGGGTGCGGTGGCTCACGCCTGTAATCCCAGCACTTTGGGAGGCCGAGGCAGGCAGATTACGAAGCCAAGAGATTGAGACCATCCTGGCCAACATGGTGAAACCCTGTCTCTACTAAAAGTACAAAAAATTAGCCCAGCGTGGTGGTGCGCACCTGTAGTCCCAGCTACTCGGGAGGCTGAGGCAGAATTGCTTGAAACCGGAAAACAGAAGTTGCAGTGAGTCGGGATCACACCACTGCACTCCAGCCTGGCGATAGAGTGAGACTCTGTCTCAAAAAAGAAAAAAATATTTTCTAGACTTTTATTGGCTATAAAATATATTCATTACTAAACAGATGGGTTTGTTTTTATACTGTCCTATTTTTAGATACGTCTGGGGAAGACTTTGCATAACTTCTTGTGACTCAGTGCTGCCTCTAGAATAGCCAGTCCTGTCTTATTTCCCCCAGGATCGTTTTTGCTGGCTATTGTGAATAACGTTGCATGAATTTGGGAGTCCAGATATTTCTTTGAGATACTAATTTCAATTCGTTCAGAGACGTACCCAGAAATGGGATTGCTGGGTCACATGGTAGTTTTATTTTGTTTTTTGGTGTTTTCATACTGTTTATCTTCTTCACTCTTTTCATAGTTGTATAGTACTCCATTCTATGGGTGGATAACCCATAATTTATTTAATCAATCTCCTGCTGTTGAATAGTTGTATTGTTTCCAGTATTTTATCCTAAAAAATGCAATGAAAAAATTTATATTGTTTCATTCCTTATGTGTATAGATATATCTGTAGTATAAATTCTCAGAAGTGGAATTACTAGGTTAAAAGGAAAAGTGAATTGATTAATATATTTAACAGCCTGTTTCACCACAGACTTGCCAATAGAGTATATTTGCTGTATATTCTATGAACAGAAACTGATTGAATAAGAATACTTTTACATCCATTATGAGAACACGAAGTATACTTTTTTATATTCCAAATCATTCTTACAAAGAATGGGACACTAAATTGTTTTGTTTTGTTTTGTTAAATAGAGGCAGGGTCTATGTTGTCCCAGCTAGTCTCAAACTCCTGGACTCAAGTGATCCTCCTGCCTTAGCCTCCCAAAGTTTTAAATCTTTCACATGGCCCCCCAAAGTTTCAGTCTGTTGAGATTACAGGCAGGAGCCACCATGCCAGGGCACCAAAGTGCTTTTTGTTTTGTTTGTTTGCTTGCTTGTTTGTTTTTTGAGACAGAGTCTCACTGTACCACCCACGCTGGAGTGCAGTGGCGCCATCTCTGCTCACTGCAACCTCCCCCTCCCAGGTTCAAGCAATTTTCCTGCCTCAGCCTCCCAGCTAATTCTTTTTATTTTTGATAGAGACAGGATTTTGCCATGTTGGGCAGGCTTGTCTCAAACTCCTGACCTCAAGTGATCCTCCTGCCTCAGCCTCCCAGAGTGCTGGGATTACAGGTGTGTGCCACCACACACAGCTGACTAAATTAGTTTTAATTAGAGTGTCTAAATACACTTCTATACCGTCATACTTATTTAATTTCTTTGGGAAAAAAATTAGTACCAGAAATGATGTAATACTTTATGTGCCTATTCTCTTTATGTTTTAATTCTATTTAATAAGTATTGTTGCTTACCAGTCCAAGCTCAAAAAACATGCATAAAAACCCATATTTTAAAAATGTAGTTATACTGTAAGAAATATTCTTTTGAAAAACAGTCTGTATAAGTCCCTAAATTTCTCAAGTTGTCTAGCATCAGTGGCTAAAACAATATGTAAAAATAAAAACAGAAAAAAGAGCAGTAGTCAGTAACTCATCACTTAAATGGATAGCTTAAAATAGAAATTCCTAGGCAAATTCTATGGCACATACTATGGAATATGTTACATTCACCAAATCAGAATTGGCTCTGGATCATCAAAAGAGTGGTTGTTACCATCATTTAGTAACTTGAGGCTTCTCAATTTGAGGTGCTATGTAAATTGAAGGCATTTGTTTTATAAAAAAAAAACCCAAAAAACAAAAAACAACAATTTGGGTTTAATTCTAGCTCTGCCGCTTGCTTCGTGTGTGACCTTAAGCAAATTAACCACTCCAAGCCTCAGTATTTCCATCTATAAAATGGGGCTGCCATGCTCACTTCGGCAGCATATACACTAAAAACTGGAACAATACAGAGAAGACTAGCATGGCCCCTGGGCAAAAATGACATGCAAATTCACGAAGCATTCCATATTTTTAACAGACAACCCCTACAGAATGGGAGAAAATTTTTGCAATCTATCCATCTGACAAAGGTCTAATGTCCAGAGTCTATAAGGAACAAACAAATTTATGAGAAAAAAAAAACTCCATTAAAAAGTGGGCAAAGGACATGCACAGACACTTCTCAAAAGAAGACATTCATGCAGCCAACAAACATGCAAAAAAAACTCAACATCACTGATCATTAGAGAAATGCAAATCAAAACCACAATGCAATGCCATCTCATGCTAGTCGGAATGACTATAATTAAAAAAAAACAAGAAACAACAGATACTGGTGAGGTTGTGGAGAAAAAGAAACATTTCTACACTGTTGGTGGGAATGTAGATTAGTTCAACTATTGTGGAAGACAGTGTGGTGATTCCTCAAAGATCTAGAAACAGAAATACTATTTGATCCAGCAATCCCATTACTAGGTATATACCCGAAGGAATAAAAATCATTCTATTATAAAGATACATGTATATATATATGTTCATTGCAGCACTATTCACAATAGCAAAGATATGGGATCAACCCAAATGCCCATCAGCAGTAGACCGAATAAAGAAAATGTGGTACATATACACCATGGAATACTATGCAGCCATAGCAAGAAATGAGATCATGTCCTTTCCGGGGACATGGATGGAGCTGGAAACCATTATCCTCAGCAAACTAATTCAGGTACAGAAAACTAAACACCACATGTTCCACCACAAGTGGAAGCTGAACTGTGAGAACACATGGAGGGGAACAACACACACGGAGGTCTTTTGGGGATGGGTGTAGGGGAGGGAGAGCATCAGGAAGAACAGCTAATAGGTACTGGGCTTAATACCTGGGTGATGGGTTGATCTGTGCAGCAAACCACCATGGCATATGTTTACCTATGTAACAAACCTGCATATCCTGCACATGTACCCCAGAACTTAAAATAAAAGTTGATTTTTAAAAATAGGGCTGCCAGGCATCACGGCTTATGCCTGTAGTCCCAGCTACTCAAAAGGCAGAGGCCTGAGGATCACTTGAGCTAAGGGGTTCCAGGCTGTAGTGTGCAATGATCGTAACTGTCAATAGCCACTACACTCCAACCTGGACAACATAGAAAGGGCTAATAGTAGTAGCTACTCCACAGAATAGCTCTTCATGGAGAAAATTAAATTGGATAGCACTTATAAAGTACTTATCAGAGTGTGTAGTATATAGCATGCCTTCTACTAATAGTTAAGTATAACGAACATTCTCTGATTTCAAGTTTTTTCCAACATATTATGTTGCATTGCTAATCCTTCATTATAAAATGTACTGGGCCATTTGAGATGGCTTACACTTATAATCCCAGAAATTTGGGAGGCCATGTAGGGAGGGTCACTTGAAGGCAGGAGTTCCAGACCAGCCTGGGCAACAAAGTGAGACCCTGTGTTTACAATAAATAAATAAATAATCAAGTGCGGTGGTGTGTGCCTATAGTCCCAGCTACTCAGGAGGGTGAGGCAGGGAAATAATTTGATTGCCCAGGAGCTCAAGGCTGTGGTGAGCTATGATCATGTGACTGCATTCTAACCTGGGTGAGGCCCTTTTGCTTAAAAAAAACAAAAAAGTACTTAAAAAAATTTTAAAAACCTGACACAATCTGATGTGAGAAAGACTGCCTCTGAAGCCCAGGAAATTTGAGTAACAAATACGGATTCTTGGCTTAATGGTCTAGTACTCTAGGCCTCTGGTTTTCAAACTGAGCTCTGTGGAATCCTGTTTTTGTTGTTGTTGGCTTTCTTTGAGACAGAGTTTAGCTCTGTCGTCCAGGATGGAGTGCAGTGGCGCAATCTCAGCTCACTGCAACCTCCACTTCACAGGTTCAAGCAACTCTCCCATCTCAGCCTCCTGAGTAGCTGGGATTACAGGCACTCACCACCACACCCAGCTAATTTTTGTATTTTTAGTAGAGACGGGATTTCACCTTGTTGGCCAGGCTGGTCTTGATCTCCTGACCTCAAGTGATCTGCCCACCTCAGCCTCTCAAAATGCTGGGATTACAGGTGTGAGCCACCACGCTCAGCCCAAATTCTAAGATTCTAAGGAGGTACTTTAGAGGTTCACAAATATTTGATTAGAATTTTACATTAAAACTATGATTTAGGACCAGGTGTGGTAGATCATGCCTGTAATCCCAGCATTTTGGGAGGCCGAGGTAGGCAGATTGCTTGAGGACAGGAGTTCAAGACCAGCTTGCCCAACATAGCAAAACTCTGTCTCTGCTAAAAATACAAAAAAAAAAAAAGCTGAGCAGGGTGGTGCACACCTGTAATCCCAGCTACTTAGGAGGCTGAGGCATGCGAATCACTTGAACCTGGGAGGCAGAGGTTGCAGTGAGCCAAGATTGCACCTCTGCACTCTAGGCTAGGCAACAGAGCGAGAGTCTGTTTCAAAATAAATAAGTAAACAAATAAATAAAATAAAAATTAATTAATTAAAAAATAAAACGATTTAGAAAACAAATTGAATTCTCAATGTGTTATATAGACATATCCTGGAGGTTACCAACAAATTGATACATATGCTACCAGATAATTCATTTTGTATAGACCTCAGAATAAAGCTTCCTCTGCCGTCTGTTTAATTGAAGAGTATCAAGAAAATCAAGCCATTAAATATCTGCTAGAATGTGAATGAGTTAGAATGTTCCCCACACTTTATAGCCAAAACAAATACAGGTATAAGTTATATGCAAAGGCCATCTATAACCTCAATTTCATATTTGACCTGATTAAAACAGGTTCCTTGTTCTTGCTGATTTATATGCTAAAAATAAATGCTGTACTTTGCAATTAACTAAATTCATGCTATAAAACAGCTCATCATTAGATTTTGTCTTTGAACAAACAATCTCATGGTTAAATGTGTATGGAGCCAGGTATGGTGGCTCAAGCCTGTAATCCCAGCACTTTGGGAGGTTGAGGTGGGTGGATTGCCTGAGGTTATGAGTTCCAGACCAGCCTGGCAACATGGGGAAACCCTCTCTCTACTAAAAATATAAAATTAGTGCGGCGTGGTGGTGGACACTTATAATCTCAGCTACTTGGGAGGCTGAGGCACAAGAATCTCTTGAACCCGGGAGGCGGAGGTTGCAGTGAGCCAGAATTGCACCACTGCACTCCAGCCTGGCAACAGAGCAAGACTCTGTCTAAAAAAAAAAAAAAAAAAAAAAGTATGGAAAGTGCTTCTCAAACAAACTGTAGAAATGTGTTTAGGACAGCAAAAAAAAAAAAAAAAAAAAAGGAAGTTGAATTTTATAGGTACAGATTTTTAATTGAGAAGAAAAAGCAGGCAAATGAATACTAACAAGAAAATACGAGCTGATAAGACGGAAAAAATAAGAATTTAATAAAGCTTGCATTCAGGTGCGGTGCCTCTCACCTGTAATCCCAGTATTTTGAGAAGTGAGCTGGGTGGATCACTTGAGCCTAGGAGTTAAGAACCAGCTTGAGCAACATAGTGAGACCCAGTTTCTACAAAAAATATAAAGAATAGCCATGTGTGGTCATGTGTGCCTGTAGTCCCAGCTTCTTGGGAGGCTGGGGCAGGAGGACGTTTGAGCCCAGGAATTTGAGGCTGCAGTGTGCCATGCCACTTCACTGCACTCCAGCCTGGGTAACAAAGCAAGACTTTGTCTCAAAAAATTAAAAAAAAAAAAAAAATAGGCCAGGCATGGTGGCTCATGCCTGTAACCTAGCACTTTGGGAGGCCGAAGTGGGTGTCTCATTGGAGGTCAGGAGTTTGAGACCAGCCTGGCCAACATGGTGAAACCTTGCCTCTACTAAAAATAAAAAAAATTAGCCGGGCATGGTGGCAGGCGCCTGTAGCCCCAGCTATTCAAGAGGCTGAGGCAGGAGAATCGCTTGAACCTGGGAGGTGGAGGTTACAGTGAGCCGAGATCATGCCACTGCATTCCAGTCTGGGCAACAGAGCAAGACTCTGTCTCAAAAATAAATAAATAAATAAATAATTTAAAATAAAATAAGATAAAGGTTGCAGTTAGATCATGTAGAACAAATGTACAATTGAAGATAAATGTGTGCATACATATACATATATATGTATATGCATGTGTGTGTGTGAAATATATATATATATGTACAAGTAAAAAATGTGGAATGGGCCAGGCACGGTGGCTCACGCCTGTAATCGCAACACTTTGGCAGGCTGAGGTGGGTGGATCACTTGAGTCCACAGGTTCACAATCAGCCTAGTCAACATAGTGAAACCCCATCTCTATCTAAAAGAAAAGAAAAAAAAGAAAGAAAAGAAAAGAGACAGTGAGAAAGGAAGGAAAGAAACAAGAAAGGGAGGAAGGAAGGAAGGAAGGAAAAAAAAGAGAGAGAAAAAAAAGAAAGGAAGGAGGGAGGGAAGGAGGGAAGGAGGGAAGGAAGGAAGGAAGGAAAAAAGAGAAAAGAAAAGAAAGGAGGGAAGGAAGGAAGGAAAAAAGAGAGAAAAAAGAAGGAGGGAGGTAAGGAAGGAAGGAAAGAAGAAAGGAGGGAGGGGAGAAAGAAAGGAAAGGAAAGAAAGAATAAAGGAGGGAGAAAGGGGAGGAAGAAAGGTTGCATAATTTGATTTAAAAAATACAACATTATATGCTCTGGTTTCTCTTCATAACGACTGAATCTTTCACCTTTTACTAAAGATTTCTGTGGAGAGGAACAGTTATGAGTTTATAACTGAATTTTTTGATGTCCTGCTTAGGCAGGGCTCATTAAAAAATACATTATATATTTGTTCCTCACTCCTATAATATTTGTAGTCCATAGAATAAGCAAACTATTTCCCTAGTGGCATGGAAAAGGGAAAGTTTAAATTATCCCTGACTACAGATTTGTGGTCATGATCAGGTACCAAGGGATTTAGAAGTAGGTATTGTTCTTAAAGAGTTAGGCAGGCAGAGGGGGGCAGGGAAATGAAAGAAACCACAATTCCTGGACCATGAAGCAAAGCAGCTTATGATGAGGTTTAAGCACATTAAGACTCGCTTGTTTAACTTATCCTGAGAATAAAAATGGACTGCACAGTCAGAATAGTGAAAGAGGAAGCACATAGCTTCAAATGTGAGTTATAGCTTCTTTCACTTACTACAGAGAGGAATCTTGAGACTGATCTGGGCACCAAGCCTTACATGATTTGAAGCAAAACGGCAAACAGCTATTAGAAGAACCAGCACTCTGTAACCTTCCCCCATAAATATAAATGTCACATTCTTTGAGCAAAACTACATTGGATTGCAAGCAAATCATATACCACCAATCTTTGCATATCCTGTAACTCACAAGTTGCTAGATACATATGATAAGCCCAGAAGCCAGGAATCATATTAAGCTAAAAAGGGCCACTGGATGCAGTGGCTCATGCCTGTAATCCCAGCACTTTGGGAGGCTGAGGCGGGTGGATAACGAGGTCAGGAGTTCAAGACCAGACTGGCCAACAGAGTGAAACCCCATCTCTACTAAAAATAAAAAAAGTTAGCTGGTCATAGTGGCACACGTCTGTAGTCCCAACTACTTGGGAGGCTGAGGCAGGAGAATCACTTGAACCCAGGAGACAGAGGTTGCAGGGAGCCGAGATCGTGCCACTGCACTCCAGCTGGGTAACAGAGCGATACTCTGCCTCAAAAAAAAAAAAAAAAATTTAAAAGGGCCTAGAAGAAAGGCATGCACAGCAGCATATTAACTAACACTAGAAAGATTTGAGAACAAATACTAATTAAAGCTTATTTGCATTAAACAAGACTACATACAAACATTTGTCTTAATATCTTTTCTTATACAGTTATATATACTGTTATAGAAAGATGTCCAAGATGTATTGCCCTTGATAAAGGCAGGATAGAAAATGGATTGTTCATTTCATAGAATATATAAATAAAATAATACCTAGGCCTCAATTAATGACTTTAAATTGTTCCTGAAGATCCTGTCATTAAATGAAAAAGTATTTTCATTTGTGGAGCCCAAACTTTTGTCCTAAAATTGTTAACAATTTCGAGGTGGCAACAGCAGAGCATTAAACCAAGTTCGAGGCCCTTGTAAGTGTGGGGCCCAGGGTGAATACACAGGTATGGTCCACAAAACTAGTCTTGAAAATTGATAAGGAAAACACGAAGGCTCTAGTATACAATGGAAAAAGGCTATGAAAAGACAATTTCTAGTACAGGAAGTTAAACTTCCTGTAAACAAAAAAGATTACTGTAAGATTATTACATTTATGAGCCTAGTTTCAAGTCAGACTAACATAAAACATGAACACATTTAATATCTAATCTGCAGTAACCGTAGAATTCATAATTACAAAGATAAAAATAAGTAATATAACATTCTAAACATCTTTGAGTTTTTTTTTTTTTTCAAAGAAAGGGAAGTGAAAAAGAACCTCTCAGTTTTTAACAGGAGGATTATGGTTTGTTGTGTTTTGTTTATTCTTTGTGCTCTATTTCTTTGGCACTTTCATTTTTTTAAAAAACCCTAAGCATGTATTGTAACAAAACAACAAGAACAAAACTACTCTCTCTTGCCCAACCCCCGAACCCAGATTCTAATATAGATGAATCTTCTAGATCAACTAATTAAACCTGATCTTGAAGCATTAGAGATACGTGACTGAGCAAATATAGAACAAAATATATTAAGCTGATGCATGTGATTTTTTTTAATAAAAAAGAGATTACTGTACGATTACTACATTTATGAGCCTAGTTTCAAGTCAGACTAACATAAAACACCAACACATTTAATATCTAATCTGTAGTAACCATAGAATTCATGATTACTTAAGTAAAAATAAGTAATATAACATTCTAGACATCTTTGAGTTTTTTTTTTTTCCAAAGAAAGGGAAGTGCAAAAGAACCTCTTAGTTTTTAACATCCCCCACCACCAGTATGTTTGTCTAAATGATGAGAAAATATACCAGGGGAGAAACGAATACTGAAAAAGCATGAAACTGTTAGCAGATGCAACAACTCTGGGGAGTGAGACTTGGGAATAAGAGAGAGAGAAAGGGAGAGATTGAGAGAGAAGTTAGGAGAATTAGAAGCCTCCTAAAGAAGAGGAGGATCAGACAGAGATGGTTAGTCTAGTGTTTTGCAAATGACCCAGTGACTCCTACATAAGGCCACTGTGAAGGTTTCATGGCCTAATTCATGTCACATGCTTACCATGGTAGGCACTCAGTAAGAATTAACTATTATAACTATTGATGGTTATGCTTCCTATTGTGAATTAACACATTCGCATTCTTGCAGCTAAATTAGTCTCCTGTGTTTTTGGTTAGGGTGCATATATTCCCTGGAACCCAATCTCATGTGGATGGTCTAATACACTGAATTTCCAATACTATAAAACTAAGACAAGGTGCGGAGACATATTGATGTTTTACTGGATTGCCACCCTATACAGATCAAAATTTTGTAAAATGAGGAATGAAAAATGCATACTCTTTGATTCTTAAATTTAGAACTTCATGATAAAGATTTAATTCTGAGGTTGACCATGAAAAGTGCAATAATTTAGCAGACCCATGGAAATGTAATGATGTCTGTTTTGTATTTCTAATAAAACATGGAAAATATTGGAAGCAACCTTTGAAATGAATGTAATTTTAGCCAATTAATGAAAATAGTAGCTGAGAAAGAGAAACACACTCCTTGACATCATAAGCTGGCCCGGCACTGGCAGTTAGGCCACAGTGTTTTCCTGTGAAACTGAAACAATTTCACAGAACATAAACATCATATAAATTAACTCTGTGACCATGATGGATAAAGACAAAAATAAGGCTTCCCATAATCATGTCTGAATACAGACAAAGCATGAACATTGCCCAAGCCTCGAAATACCAAATATCTCCCTATCCTGGCAAATATTAATATAAGTGCCTGCTGCTTTTTTTTTTTTTAAACCCATTACACCTTTAGCATAGGTCTGGTCTTCCCTTCTCTTCGATAAAATATGGTAAGATATCTAACCACAGAATTTCACCTACATCCTGAGAGTCTCCAATGGAGAGCAAACCTGGCTTCCTTAAACCCTTCAAAATCACCTAACATAAGCCCAAATCCTAGAAAGTTTTTCCAACACTCCTGTGCTGCGATCTCCTACAGTTCCCTGTGGCGCCTGTTCTCCCTCACTGCAGCGAGTGATAAACGCACTTTGTTTAACTGTGAGCATATCCCTAGTGACTTTTGGCTAAAGGGCGTTGATATCATCATATCTGAAATATATTTCCCAATCTCTTTTTTTTTTTTTTTTTTTTGAGACGGAGTCTCGCTCTGTTGCCTGGCTGGAGTGCGGTGGCGTAATCTCGGCTCACCGTAACCTCCGACTTCTGGGTTCAATCCTTTCTCCTGCCTCAGCCTCCCAAGTAGCTGGGACTAGAGGCACATGCCACCACGCCCAGATAATTTTTATATTTCTAGTAGAGACTGGGTTTCACCATGTGGGCCAGGCTGATCTCAAACTCCTGACCTTAGGTGATCCACCCGCCTCAGCCTCCGAAAGTGCTGGGATTACCGGTGTGAGGCAGCGCACCCGGCCCCAATTTTTAATAAGTAGTTCAATTTGGCTTTGACAAAACAGGCACAGAAAGGTGCATTCAGATTTCAGCTTTTGCTCCTGGCATGGAAATAAAATGATATTCCTATGCCAACTCAAATAGGCCCTTCTTCTAAGTTCACATAAATTTTAACCACTAACTATAAATATCTGATGGCAAGTTTATGAACAAAAATGTTCCAAAAAATAGTGCTATGGTCTGAATGTATTCCCGCCCCCCGCCCCCGGACACACACAGACCAATTCATACGTTGAAACCTGATTCCCAGTGTGATAGCATTATGAGGTAGGGCCTCTGGGAGATGCTTAGGTCATGAGGGCAGAGCTCTCATGGGATTAGTGCTCTTATAAAATCGGCCCACAAACGCTTGCTCTTCCTTTCCACCAGGTGAAGGCACAGCAAGAAGGCACTGTCTATAAATTAGAAAGCTCTCACCAGAATCTGCCAGTGTCTTGATCTTGGACTTCTCACCCTCCAGATCTGTGAGAAGTAAATTTCTGTTGTTTGTAAGCTGACCAGTTGATGGTATTTTTTTGTGCCAGTTGAAACGTACTAAGACAGACTGAAAGCAACTCCAACCCATTGATTATAGTCATGAGTTTCATATGCAGAATTGCTCATACCAAGAGGCTACTCACTGTCTTTTCACAAACTCTTAAATGTTAACAATTTTGGTCTTTAGCTGTGATCCAAACCTACACATCACTGGTTCTTCTTGGTGTTAAGACAGTTGTTTGTTAACTAGGAAAACAGCAGTCCCTCAAGAACAGACTATCAGCTGATAGTCCATTGTCCTTTTGTACCAAATACTATTTTTTTTTAGCAATTGTTCTTGTCAGAGCTGCTTTTTCAATGCTGTAAGGACAATCGTATTTGCAATTTCTATAGCAATAATCACTGAAGATCCTTGGGAAGACTGATAGAATAATCCTTATACATCCAACATTGCAAAGATGAAAACATCCAAATAACCAGGTTTTTGAGAATGAGAGGGGTTGGAGTCAGTAAATGAGATAACATAAAATTAGCTAATTATTTTATTGAATTTCTGGTAGTAATATATTTAGCATAAAGTTGTGTAAAATTTTTATACTTTCTACATCTTTCGTAAAATGTGGGACTATCTGTTGTTCAAGTTAACAAACATCTGTTACTTATTGATTGTATTAAATTGTCAATCTTGTTGATGACCCTAATGCAGCCATTGCAAAGTCCTGACGTGCCTTATAAATTGTAAAAAAAAAAAAAAAAAAAAAAAAAAGATAGTGTGTATAACAATAGAAGCAAGTTTTAAAAAATGTTTTACTCTTTTGAAAATAATACATGTGTATTATGTATTGTGACTCATTCATCTGCTAGTCTAGATAAATGAAACTTTCTCTAAATCCACTCTAACATTCAGTTGCAATCTCCTTTTTTTTTTAAAGACAGGATCTTGCCCTGTCACCCAGGCTGAAGTACAGTGGCACAATCACAGCTTGCTGCACCCTTGATTTCTCCAGCCCAAGTGATCCTCTTGCTTCAGCCTCCCAAATAGCTGGGACTATAGGTGCACCACCCCATCTGGCTAAATTTTGTATTTTTTTGTAAATATTTTTTGTAAAGATTTTGTAAAGGATCTCACTATGTTGCCCAGGCTAGTCTTGAACTCCTGGACTCAATCAATCCACCCACATTGGCCACCCAAAGTGCTGGGATTACAGGCATAAGCCAGCATGCCCTTCTGAAAATGGCATTTTTTAACCTCTGTAATCGCCTTTCATATCTCATAACCCAATTTAACCTAATGAGAAAACCAGCAGATGAAGTCTCATAGTAGGATGTCCCACAATATGACTGACCAGTACTTCTTAAAACTTTCAAGTGTATCAAAAACATGGAAAATCTAAAAACGATCATAGGATGATATAGCTTGGCTGTGTCCCCATCCAAAATCTTATCGTGAATTATAATCCCCATTTGTCAAGGGCAAGATCAGGTGGAGGTAAATGGATCATGGGGGTGGCTTCCCCATGCTGTTCTTGTGATAGTGTGTGAGTCTCATGAGATCTGATGATTTTATAAGCATCTGGCATTTCCGCCACTTGCATTTCTTCCTGCTGCCTTATGAAGAAGGTGCCTTGTTTGTCTTTTGCCTTCCACCATGATTGTAAGTTTCCTGAGGCCTCCCCAGCCATGCTGAACTGTAAGTCAATTAAACCTCCTTCCTTTGCAAATTACTGAGTCTCTGGCAGGTCTTTACAGCAGTATGAAAATGGACTAATATACAGAGGAAGCCTAAGGAGACATGACAACTAAAGGTAATGGGGGACCCTGGAACCAAAAAAGGACATTAGATTAAAAACAAAGGAAATCTGAATAAAGTATGAGTGTTAGTTAATAATAAACAAACAAAAACTGTGGATTTTCACTCATCTTGTATTACTTTGAAACGTACTTGTTTCAGAAGATGTAGAGTTACAAGTTATGGTCTGTTGCTTCAGAACTGAGTAACTCATTCTGGTGGTCATCAGGGCCATGGCTATTTTTCTGTCTAATTCCTGTTCTGGCCAACAAAACTGGTCCTGGACCAGAAATGAATTTGTAACAAGTGTACTTTCTTTTCAGAAAATAATTTTAGTTGTTTTCTTGAAATGTAATTGTTTTAAAAGAAACACATGCTACTCATTTTTTAAAAATACTCTCAAACCCAATGTTTAACTACATATCTAGGAATTCTAGATCATGTGCTATTCTTCAGGAAATTTATTCCCTTGTTTAAAAATGTTTATTATAGTAAGATCAATTAAAAAGCAATGGACATTGAGAGGTAAACTACAAATAGCTCAATGTTACATGCTCCTGGTATTTTCTCCATCCAGGTTATGTATGAGTGGCAAATAGCTTATTTCCCACTTATTTCCCAATCAAAACAATATGATTTTCATAGTAAAATATTTAAAAATTTGGAAGAACATGCTACTAGGTAATTTAAATTCTTAAAACCATCAACAAAATTTGATTAACATTCAAAATCTTGAAGCTGTTTATGAGTCCTTAAGTCCAACCACTCAGTTAGAAACAAATGAGATCCTCTCCAGAATTATTTTCGCAGTTATTTCTCAAGTTACATTAAGATTCTTTTTCATTAATATTTGATTTAGTACTACATCTGCTGTACAAATTTCTTCATTTCAATTAACATATGAAATAATAGAAAATTTAATTGACCAAATGTCTTCCAAAGCATCTGAAGTCTTTTCTCAATATGTGCAAGGAGAAAAATAATCAATAATTCAAAATAAATGTCACGTTGTAATTCACCAAATCCTTGACTCCTCCAGAGCAAAAACATCTATTGCTTATCTTTCTGATTCTCACTGACTCTAACATAGTGCCTTGCTTACAAAAGTACTCAAGAAATAATGAAGAAATAAATAATAATGTAAAGGACAATTTCACTTTGTGAAAGACATTTGAATTTTTGATAGCCCAGTTACTTTCTTTATATTAAAATTATTTCTATTTCTTGACAAATACCAACCAATGGCAGAGGGTAATACCTTAGCTTGTTATAAAAGAAAAACTAAACTATGATAAAAAATTTTTTTTTCTGTAGCTAATCCATAAAATCCCAAATCATACACAGGTAACCAAATGTTGACTATGGTGTGATTACACTACGTAAAATAAAATAAATATAAAAAAGTAGCATGAGATACATTATTAAATATTGCTATCTTTGAATGATGGATATATTTTTGGGTTTACATTAATAGAATCTGGAATAAGGGGTAGCTATACTTTTAGATTTTAGGATCTATTACTTCAATGGTATTATACAATGTCTCTGCATCTCCCAAAATATCTTTCAAGTGACATGGTGCAAGAGCATTATTTCCTCATTATGCTTCTCTAAAACATGTTTTTCCTTCATAAGTAAATGTCCTCATACTTATTCCTGTTATAACTGTTCAGGTATATATACATATTGCATAAATTTCCACCCACATATGTAATTTTCCAGGGTCATTTTGAATTCTAATTCAGTTTCCCAGGATATCAGAGGTCCCTCCAAATTCTGTACCTTTAACATGCCTAAGCATTTTCACAGTTCTTCATCAAAATCCCTAACACATGCAATAATCACAAGTAGCATCCATTGCCATAATCCCAATTCAAATGCCGTTGTGATAATTATGCCATAAATAGACAATGCAGTTAGTTAAATTCAAATCCAAGTAGGGTCTAGTTATGATTCTGTTAGGTTTCTTTTTTTTTTCCTTTAGCTAACAAAGTGCTCAACGGAAAAACTTTTTCCAAAATATAAGTTTGACCAGGCCTGTTGGCTCACTTCTATAATCTCGGCATTTTGTAAAGGTAAAGAGAGAAAATTGCTTTGAGGCCAGGAGTTCAAGACCAGCCTAGGCAATATAGCAAGACCCCATATCTATAAAAAAAATTTTAAATTAGCTGGGTATGGTAGTGCTTGCCTGTAGTCTCAGCTACTCAGGAGACTGAAGTGGAAGAATCGCTTGAGCCCAGAAGTTCAAAGCTGCAGTGCACTTGGATTGCACCACTGCAATCCAGCCTGGGAGACAGAGTGAGACCCTATCTCTTAAAAAAAAACAAGTAAGTTTGTTTTTACATCTAAAATTAGACACAGTTCATATATCTTCAAAGCTATGTACATATACATTTTAATTTACAAATACATATGCTTAGCTATCAAGAAATACGTACTATTTTATGGAGCGTTTGAACTGAATGCTTGACAACTTCTATACCAGGAAACTCACACTAGGACTCAAAATGACACAGATACTACCAGGCTTAGAACAGATCTATTGAGAGAATAGCTAACTGTTGGTGACCTAATTCTCCTACCACTTACCACTTACACTGAAGCCAGAAACAGATGTGAACAATGTTATTCTTTTCTTTAACAAAGATGTTTTTGAAAGAGAAGGATGAAAAATATGACTAAGATATTTTTTGAGTTATATGAACAAACTGGGAGAGTTATTTTTAAAATCAACTGGAAGTAGTATGTCATGTGTTCATCCCAAGGCTGAGAAGCATGACCCAAGACTAAGAGGTAGCGTTTGTAGCTTCTTTAGGGCCTGGAAAGGCAACAGGAAACTATAGGTACAACCTGGTGGCAGGGAACCAGAGAACATGGGTATGTTCTAAAGTCAATGGGGAAGATCAGGTGGGAACTGTCCTTGAAGCTGCTTGCAGCCTCAGTGCCCATCAGACAACAGCTCTGCAGAGCCACCAAAGCGACCACCGAGGACAAAGGGTCAGCCCTATCCCCCTATTTTCTGAGATCCAGGAGCCCAGAATTCTTGTGTAATTCCATTGAGGTGAAGAAGGAGCCCCTAACTAACTGAGGTTGACTTTCTTTCTCAGTTTCATCTCAAAGCAGATTAAGTTTGATTCAGGGAAATAAGGCTCTGTGACTTTTTGCATCTGACTGTTTAGTACTCACTAAATATGATTTTGGTTTTTTGGGAGTTTTTTTGGAGACAGGGTCACCCAGGCTGGAGTGCAGTGGCACAACTAGGGCTCACTGTGGCCTCAACTTTCTGGGCTTAAGTGATCCTCCTGCCTCAGCCTTCCTAATACCTAGTCCTATAGGTGTGTGCCACCACACTTGGAAAAATTGTTTTAAAAAAAATTTTTGTAGAGATGGGGTTGCACCATGTTGCCTAGGCTGATCAGGAGTGATCCTTCTGCCTTGGCCTCACAAGGTGCTGGGGATTACAGGCCACTGTGCCAAGCCAATGATCACATTGTCATTTGTGTAATATGGTTTTAAATTTCTCAATAAGGAAACCAGAATAGAGTAGGAATACTACTCTCTGGATGAGCATTCCCAACTACCTTCATTGGTATTTTCTGTTCCTGGAGTGTGGTGATCAGTAAATCTTAAATTTATTTCTTCAGGTCAAAAGTAGACTATAATGGGCACAAGATATGTTTTTACCCTCTCTACTGTTTAATTTTAATTTTTGGAAATGAAGTCTCACTCTGTCACCCAGGCTGGAGTGCAGTGATGCAATCTGGGCTCACTGCAACCTCCACCTCCTGGGTTCAAGCAATTGTCCTGACTCAGCCTCCCAAGGAACTGGGATTATAGGCATCCACCACCATATCTGGCTAATTTTTGTATTTTTAGTAGAGACGGAGTTTCACCAAGTTGGCCAAGCTGGTCTCAAACTCCTGACCTCAAGTGATCTGCCTGCTTCAGCTTCCCAAAATGCTGGTATTACAGATGTGAGCCACTGCACCCAGCCAATTTTTGTATCTTTAGGTCAGGCTCTGCTTCTGAACTCAGGATCACATATTCAGCTGGTTGCTGGACATAGTCAAGAACTACAAATGGCCTGAGATCTTACCTGAGTTTCAAGTTAACTAATTTACCTGACACAATTTTATAAGCTCTGCCAGAAGACATGAGACTCTGGAGTCAAAAACAGAGGGCTTTATTATTCACAGAAGAGGAAGCATGAGCCTCATGTTTGCATCTGTGCATTTACCCACAAGACTCCACAGTGAGGATGGAAAGGTGGGCTCAGGTAGATGCTGCACAGACTGTGGGTTTGTCTCACAGCTAAGGAACCCTGAACTTACCTGAACTTTGAAACTCCCAATCTTTTTTTTTCCTTTCTTTTTTTTTAGATGGAGTCTCACCCTGTCGCCCAGGCTGGAGTGCAGTGGCATGATCACGTCTCACTGCAGCCTTGACCTCCCCAGGCTCAAGTGATCTTCTTATCTCAACCTCCTGAGTAGTTGGGACTACTGGCAGGTGCCACTACATCCAGCTAATTTTTGTATTTTTGGTAGAGACAGGGTTTCACCATGGTGCCCAGGCTGACCTTGAACTTTTGGGCTCAAGTGATCTACTTGCCTCGACCTCCCAGAGTGCTGGGACCATAGGCATGAGCCACTGCACCCAACCCTAAACTCGCAATCTTTTAAAGGAGCTGATAGCTAACCTACCCAACCTTTACCTTGCAGAGAAACATTATTGGAGAAACATCTTGGATGGAAAAAAAAAGATCCTGCTCTCTTCCCTGGAGGGAAATGCTATTTCAGTCTTTTAAGGCTGTTCACCATGCACACATCTTTGAAAGAGGTTATCCAGAAATAAAGCTGCCACAATAACCCCAAAACCCATGAAGAATTGTCTCCCAACAGATATTTCTCTATGTTTCTTTAACATATACTTCACCTAATACCTGGTGTAAAACAGATGCTTAGTTAAAATTTGTTGGTTAATATGCCAAAGAAAAACTAGTGCTTAAAGAAGAGAGTCAAAGGTATCAAGCACCACACAGAGATGAAATAAAAGAATAATTGGAAAATGCCACTGAATTCAACACTGAGAAAGTTACATCAGTAAAAATGTAAAGCAGTAGATGAGGAGTCTATGTAAGATGAGGTGTGGAGGAAAAAAATATGAGAGCTGATGTTCTCATCAAAAAAGTTAAGGGGCCAAGAGCTATCGTTCATAAGCTATAAAATAAGAAATGGATGTCAAAGTGTGTTGTTTACAGCTGCAGAGACTGACCAGAGGAGGAACTGAGAACAGTAATGCAGCTTTTTTGGAGGGGAATATAACGGAATTAAATCGTCATCTTTCCCTTTGGGAAGTCAAAAGACAATGTCTAAATTTCTTTACTCAAGAGATAGCAGTGTGAACAACTTACAAAAATGGGAGTGACCAAAGGAAGAATAAAGAACAGAAACAGTTACAGCTAGTGGCTACTGGACAGTAGAACTAATATGGGGAAATCGGTGCGGGAGACTACTGCTTCCTACCATAAACTCATCTGCAGCTCAGTGTCCTCATGTGTAAGATGGCGATAATCATTCCTGCCTTAGAGATTATTGTGAGGATTAGCTGAGCTAACACATGTAAAGGGCAATAAACGACACTAGACACATAACAAGCATTCAATTGATTTAATTTGCATTGTTTTAGTCCTTTGCATATGTTAATTTGATAAAAATTATAATTGAAAAGGTGAGGTATTAGAGTTATTAAATGTGATCTACTTTTTCCAGACTCTAGCTAGAACGGGGTATAGGATTTAAGAGCTATTGTTCTGTTTTGTGTTAAGATTAGGGACTACTGAATTTGCTTATAGACTGAATGATAGGAACCAATAGAAAAAACATGTTGAAGGTACAAAAGAAAAGTAACTGACAAGGTCTCTGAGGAGATAAGAGGGGGTGGAATTCAAAGCACAGGTTGAGATTTTTTGCATGGAGAAAACAAGTGTCAGTCCTGAGGACAAAAATAATGGGGCTGCAAGATTATTAAATTAGGGGCTATGACTCGTTCATCTTTAGAACTTCAGGGTTTAGCATAATGGTAGGGCTAAGAAGATCTCACCATACGCTCCTCTTGAACCCTTTTAAATTTTGTATACATGTATAAGTACCACCAATAAAATAAAGAACGAGACTTGAATTATCCAGCAAACTACCACATACAAATCTTCTTTGTTTAAAATCTGGTAATTCATAATTCTTATTCCTTTTTTTTTCTTTTGAGACAAAGTCTCGCTCTGTTGCCCAGGCTAGAGTGCAGGGGGCTCACTGCACTTGGCTCACTGCAGCCTCCGCCTCCCGGGTTCAAGTGATCCTCCTGCCTCAGCCCCCCTAGTAGCTGGGATTACAGGCACACGTCACCATACCCAGCTTATTTTTGTACTTTTACTGGAGACAGGGTTTCACCATGTTGACCAGGCTGGTCTCAAACTCCTGACCTCAGGTGATCCACCCAACTCAGCCTCCCAAAGTGCTGGGACTACAAGCATGAGCCACCGCACCTGGCCTATTCCCTTCTTTTTTATTACTTGGATTTTGATCCTATGTCTATTTTTTTCATATATAGGTATATATATATTTTTATAGATAAATGTATACATATACACATGTATATATATACAGGTATACATATACATATATACACATATATACATATATGCATGCATATTGACATATATAATACCTACACACATAGATAGATAGATAGATAGATAGATAGATAGATAGATAGATAGATTTCACTCTGCTGCCCAGGCTGGAATGTGGTAGCACCATGATGGCTCACTGGAACCTCAACATCCTGGACTCATCATATGCCTGGCTAATTCTTGTGTTTTTAGTAGAGACTGAGTTTCACCCTGTTGGTGAGGCTGGTCTGGAACTCTAGACCTCAAGTGATCTGTTAGTCTCCGCTCCCAAAGTGCTGGGATTACAGGCATGAGCCCCATGCCTGGTCACAAAACAAGTTTTCCTAGGATTCTACCTTCAGTTCAGCACAAGACTTGGTAGCTTTCATACTTGTTAAATATTCTTGTGAAATTCTTTCACTCACAAGACCCTGCCAGCTAGCTATTTTTGTTGAATCATATTGATAAAATTAGATAAGAGGATAATAATGGAATACTAATTATAATAAAATAATTTAATAACATTTCCTAACATTATTTAAATCCTAGAAGACATTTTGAAAAATAATGTATTTTAGTCTGGGTGTGGTGACTCATGCCTGTAATCCCAGCACTTTGGGAGGCCAAAGCGGGTGGATCACAAGGTCAGGAGATGGAGACCAGCCTGGCCAACAAAGTGAAACCCCATCTCTACTAAAAAGGACAAAAAGTAGCTGGGCGTGGTGGTGGGTGCCTGTAGTCCCAGCTACTTGGGAGGCTGAGGCAGGAGATTCACTTGAACCCAGGAGGCAGAGGTTGCGGTGAGCAGAGTTGGCGCCATTGCACTCCAGCCTGGTGACGGAGCTAGACTCTGTCTCAAAAATAATAATAATAATAATAACGATGTCTTTTAATACTTATTAAGAGAAAAATTTGCCAATTGCAATAATTATATATTTATTAATTTGATATTACAGGAAATTTTTGAAAGTCTCAAATCAATAATCTAAATTCCCACTTCTGGCCAGGCGTGGTGGCTCATGCCTGTAATCCCAGCACTTTTGGAGGCCAAGGTGGGTGTATCACCTGAGGTCAGGAGTCTGAGACCAGCCTGGCCAACATAGTGAAGTCCCATCTCTACCAAAAATACAAAAAAAAAAAAATTAGCTGGGCATGGTGGCAGGCACCTGTAGTCCCAGCTACTTGGGAGACTGAGGCAGGAGAATTGCTTGAACCCACGAGGTGAAGGTTGCAGTGAGCTGAGACTGTGCCACTGCACTCCAGCCTGGGCGACAGAGTGAGACTCTTATCTAAAAAAATAAAAAATCAGAAAACTAAATTTTTACCTCAAAAAAACAGAAAAGGAGAGTAAAATAAGCCCAAAGCAAGCAGAAGGAAGGAAATAATGAAGAGTAGAAATTAATGAAATTGAAAACAGAAAAAAAAACCATCAACAACAACAAAATAACTAGTTCTTTAAAAAGATGAATAAAATGACAAGCCTCTAGCAAGACCAACAGGGGAAAAAAGTAGAGGAGAGGCAAATCGCTGCTAATATCAGGAATGAAACAGGGGCTATAACTGCAGACCTTGCAGACATTGAAAAGTTAATAAGGGCATAATGCAAACACATACGTTTGACAAGTTAGATAAATGAGCCATTTCCTTGAAAATCACAAACTAGTCTGGGAGCAGTGGCTCACACCAGTAATCACAGCACTTTGGGAGGCCAAGGTAGGAGGATCGTTTGAGACCAGGAGTTTGAGACCAGCCTGGGCAACATGGGGAAACCCCGTCTATGAAAAATAAAAAAACATTAGCAGGCTGTGGTGGCACATGCCTGTAGTCCCAGCTACTCGGAAGGCTGAGAATCACTCGAACCCAAGAGGTCGAGACTACCGTGAGCAGTGATCACACCACTGCACTCCAGCCTGGGTGACAGGGAAAGACCTTGTCTAAAATAAAAACCACACAGACTATCACAACTCGTCCAATATTAGACAGATTATTTAAATAGTCCTATAGCTAATAAGGGAGTTAAATTCATAACTTAAAATCATCAGGCCCAAATAGTTTCCACCAGAGAATTCTACTGAATGTTTAAAGAAGAATTAACATCAATTCTTCTCAGTCTCTTCCAGAAATTAGAAATAGAAATAAAAGAAACACTTTCCAATTCATTTTTTGTCAATTCACTTCTAAAAATCAATGTTACCTTAATACTAAAACCAGACAAAGACAGAAAACTCCAGACCAATATCCCTTATGAATATAAAATCACGCTTTCTTATCAAAACAGTAAGCAAACAGAAATTCAGCAATAAAAAAAATTATTCTACTACAACCAACTGGAATTTATTTTGGAGATTCAAAGTTGGTTCAATATTTAAAAATCAATCTGGGAGAGGAGAGGGGAGAGGGCCTAAAAAATAAAAAAATAAAAAAAAATCTATATATAATCTACCATGTTAACAGGCTAAATAAAAAAAAAATCACATTATCACAACCATTCATGCAGAAAAAGCAGCTGACAAAATTCAAGGCCAGGTATGGTGGCTCACACCTGTAATCTCAACACTTTGGTAGGCTGAGGCATGAAGATCACTTGAGGCCAGGAGTTCGAGACCAGCCTCAGCAACATAGTGAGACCCTTTCTCTACCAAAAATAAAAAAAATTAGGCAGGTATGTTTGTGCATGCCTGTAATCCCAGCTACTCAGGAGGCTGAGCAGGGAGGATTGTTTGGGCCCAGGAATTCCATGCTGTAGTGAGCTATGATTGTACCACTATACTCCAGCCTGAGCAACAGAGCAAGGCCCTGTGGGAAAAAAAAAAAAAATCAACACTTATTCCTTTTAAAAAGTCTCAGAAATCTGGGAATAGAGAAAAACTTTCCTACTTGATAAAGAATATCTATTAAGAACTATAATTAACCCATATTTAATGGTAAAAGACTGAATGCTTTCCCACTAAGATTGGGGGCAAGGTAAGGATGTCCACTTTCACCACTCTTGTTCACTATAGTACTGTAAATAGATGATTTTCAAAAACTCATATATAGAATATATTTTTAAAAATATAAAACTTCAACAGTAAAAACACATATAATCCTTAGAAGATGAGCAAAAGAGACATAAAGAGACATTAATCTACTGAAGAGAATATGTGGGCAGCAAATCAACCCACAGAAAAATGTCCATCATTAGTTATCAGAGAAATGCAAGTTAAAACCACAATGAGATAACACTACATTGCTATTAGAAAGGATAAAATTAAAAATAGTGGCCGGGCATGGTGGCTCACACCTATAATCCCAGCACTTTGGGAGGCCAAGGCAGGAGGATCACTTGAGCCCAGGAGTTTGAGACCAGCCTCGGCAACATAGTGAGACCCTGTCTATACAAAATTTAGCCATGCGTGGTGGCATGCACCTGTGGTCGCAGCTTCTCAGGAGGCTGAGGTGGGAGGATCACTTGAGCCTGGGAGATTGAGGCTGCAGTGAGCCATGATTGCACCACTGAACTACAGCCTTAGCTTTAGAGCAAGGTGCTAAGAAAGAAAAAAAGAAAGAAAAAATAATGCCAACATAAACTGAACATGCAAGCTAACATACAACCTAGAAATTACATTCCTGGCTTTTATCCCAGAGAAATAAAGACATGTTAACACAAACACTTATAAATACATTTTTATAGCAACTTTATTTGTAATAGCTGTACAGTAGAAATCATCCAGATGTCTTTCAATGGGTGAGTGGTTAAATAGTAGTACATTTATGCTATGGAATATTATTCAGCAGTCAAAAGGGACAAACATTTTTTGTTTTAAATTAATGGGGCAAGAGACTAGTGCAGTGCTTGCATTCTCCCCCCATTTTTTCTTTTGGTGACATGGTCTTGCTCTGTCACCCACGCTGGAGTGCAACAGTACAATCATAGCTCACTGCAGCCTTGAACTCCTAGGCAGTGAAATGATCCTCCTGCCTCAGCCTCCTGAATAGTTGGGACTTCATGCATGTGCCACCATGCCTAGCTAGTTTTTAAAAAAATGTTTTGTAGTGGAGGCCGGGTGTGGTGGCTTGTGCCTGTAATCCCAGCACTTTGGGAGGCCAAGGAGGGTGGATCATGAGGTCAGGAGTTCAAGAACAGCCTGGCCAAGATGGTGAAACCCCATCTCTACTAAAAATACAAAAATTAGTATTTTTTTTTTAGTAGAGGGTGGTGGGCACCTCTAATCCCAGCTACTGGGGAGGCTGAGGCAGGGAATTTCTTGAACATGGGAGGCAGAGGTTGCAGTGAGCCAAGATCACACCACTGCACTTCAGCCTGGGCGACAGAGTGAGACTCTGTCTCAAAAAAAAAAAAAAAAAAAAAGAAAAAGAAAAAGAAAGAAAGAAAGAAAAATGTTTTGTAGTGACTGGGTCTATGTTACTTAGGCTGGTCTTGAACTCCTGGCCTCAAGATATCCTCCTGCCTCAGCTCCCAAAGCACTAGGATTGCGGGTGTGAGCCACCATGCTTGACACAAGTATAGGTTTTTAACAGGAATTTTAGATCTCAATTATAAGAAAATATGTTATATAACACTAACCTGCTAGTGAATATTCATTCCCTTTCCAGATCTTCACTAGCAAGTGGTGTGTCTTGGACAAATCACTTGCCCTCTCTTTGCTTCAGTTACCCTGTCATATGGGTAGATTGGAAAAATGACAGGTGACCAAGAGCCCATAATTCTACCCTGAGTGGAATTTCCATCAGTTTACTATAATATTGAATTGTTTTCTTTTTTACTGCTTTTCACTTAAAATTTTTCTTTTTAACTATCATTTAAACCATCATTCTCTTTTTAACCATCATCATCATTCTCTCTTTAACCACCATCAACCATCTCATCATATTTTTAACCATCTTTTAAACCATCATTCTCAGCAAACTAACACAAGAACAGAAAACCAAACATTGCATATTCTCACTTATAAGTGGGAGTTCAACAATGAGAACACATGGACACAGGGAGGGGAACATCACACACTGGGGTCTGTTGGGGGGTGGCGGGGCTAGGGGAGGGTTAGCAGGGGTGGGGAGATTGGGGAGGGATAACATTAGGAGAAATACCTAATGTGGATGACGGGTTGATGGATGCAGCAAACCACCATGGTATGTGTATACCTATGTAACAATCCTGCATGATCTGCACATGTACCCCAGAACTTAAAGTATAATAATAAAAAAGAATTCACATTCATATTATTTGTATTTTGATAAAAATATTTATTTGTGGCAGAAACACAATTTTATGACACAAATTAGCATTTAAAGCAATTGCCCAATTTGAGGCTCTAAATTTTCAGACATTTCTACATGTTGGCTGATGTATGGGAGAGATTTTCTATTTTATTAGAAACTTAATTGAATAATAATAATTTCTTTTTTTTCTTTTCTGAGTCAAGGTCTCACTTTATCATCCAAATTGGAGTGCAGTGGTGCTATCTCAGCTCACTGCAGCCTCTACCTCCAGGTTCAAGCAATCCTCCTGCCTCGGCCCCCCAAGTAGCTGGAACTACAGGCACATTCCACCATGCCCAATTAATTTTTTGTAGAGATGGGGTTTCACCATGTTGCACAAGCTGTTCTCAAACTCCTGAGCTCAAGCGATCTGCCCACCTTGGCCTCCCAAAGTGTTAGGATTACAGGCGTGAAGCATTATGCCTGGCCAATAATAATAACGTCTTCAAAATAATTTATCTTTGTGTATTGAAACATCCATTTTATAAACTGAAATAAAAATCTTTTCTAGTTCTGGACAGTTTTTAAATGGAATGATATAGTTATGTCTGGTTTTAACATGGCATGAATTGAAAAGGACATTGTTAAAAAAAAAATAGCACACCCTTCATGTTTAGTTGTGAAAGAGTAGGAAGAAATTTTTTTTTCCTTTACTAAAGAAATATCAAAAAAAAAAAAGAAATATCAATTAAACTTAAAATATTAGGTCATTTGCTGTGATGATTTTACAATCTCAAATGGAAACAGATTTTAGCCCGAGGGTTGGATGGGGTAAAGACAGACATCTCAGGTAATATTTTCAATGCTATGCTGATTTTAGAGATGTTTTTCTATGCACTTGCCTAGAGCAGAATAAATATGTAAGTCTAGCAGTTTAAATATGTACTTTAAAACTCTACCAACTTAAAATGCAAACAGCTGTTATAATGCAATAAGAAATTTTTTTTTAATGGGTGAAAGGCTTGAAGTGTCACTTCACAAATGTATATGAAAGGCTAAAAAGCATATGCAAAAATCTTCAGCATGTTAGACACAATGGTGTGTGCCTGTAGTTCGAGCTACTTGGGAGGCTGAGGTGGGAGGTGGAGGCTCACTTGAGCCCAAGAGTTCAAGACTATCCTGGGTAACATAGTGACACCCTGTCTCAAAACAAAACAAAACAATAAATAAAAAGTTCCATTTAAAAAAAAGGTTCAGCATCATTAGTCCTTAGAGAAATGAAAATGAAATCCAAAATGAGCTATCTCTACACATCCACTAGATTAACTAAAAGTAGCAGATTGACAACACCAAGAATTGACAAAGATGTAAGTAACTGGAACTCTCATAAACAGCTGGTGAGAGTGTAAAACGGTACAACATCTTGGAAAACAGCCTCACAATTTCTTACCATGTGACCCAGCAATTACATTCCTAAGTATATACCCAAGAGAAACAAACAAAAAAATGTGTCCACACAAAGACTTGTACCTAAATGTTCACAGTGGCTTAATTCATAATATAGCCCAAACCTAAAAAGAACCCAAATGTCCATCAGCAGGGAAATGAATAAATTGTAATCCATTCACACAATGAGAATCACTGATATACACAACAACATGGATGAAGCTAAAAACATTAAGCTGAGGGAAAAAAAAGTCAGACCAAAAAGAATCCATTTAATGTGATTCCATTTCCATTAAGCTCTGTAACTGGCAAACCTAACCTATATTGATAGAAATCAAATTAGTACTTGCCTGGGACAGGGAGTGGAAAAGAGGCATGAGGGAAGTTTCTATGGTAATAGAAATGTTTACTATCCTTAACTATGGCAGTGACGGTTACATAAGATTTATTTATTTATTTATTGAGATGAAGTTTCCCTCTTGTTGCCCAAGCTGGAAGTGTAATGGCGCCATTTCGGCTCACTGCAACCTCCACCTTTCAGGTTCAAGCAATTCTCCTGCCTCAGCCTCCCGAGGAGTTGGGATTACAGGCGTGCGCCACTATGCTCAGCTAATTTTTTTGTATTTTTAGTAGACATATGATTTCACCATGTTGTCCAGGCTGGTCTCGAACTCCTGACCTCAGATGACCCACCCACCTGGGCTTCCCAAAAGGGCTGGGATTATAGGCGTGAGCCACTGCACTCAGCCAAGACCATACATTTAAATAGATGTGTTTTATTTGATGTAAATTATATCTCAGTAAGGTTGGTCACACACACACACACGTGAAGTATCACGGGGGGCTGCCTTGCCCAGGCACCGATACCTTAACGTTGAGCGGGAGCCCACGGAGGTGAACACTTTTTTTTTTTTTTTGGAGACGGAGTTTTGCTCTTTTTGCCCAGGCTGGAGTTGTAATGGCGCCATCTCGGCTCACTCCAAGGAGGTGAACACTTTAACCCAAGATGAAGCTGATCAACAAGCTAAATGAGGGAGAGGTCCCGCTTGGGGTGACAGATAAGGTGTCCTGGCACTTTGAGTACAAGGACAGCGCCTGGATCTTCCTGGGAGTGCTTCCTTATGAACTGACTTAAGGGGACATCATCTGTGTATTCTCACAGTATGGGGAGATTGTTAACATTAATCTCGTGTGGGACAAGAAGACTGGGAAATCCAAAGGATTCTGTTTCCTCTGCTATGAAGACCAGAAGAGCACAATTCTGGCCATTTACCAATTTAATGGGATCAAGCTCAAAGGAAGAACCATCCGAGGATCCTGTTGTCTTCACTATCGAACTCCTCATGACTCAGAAGAAACGGATGATGTGACCAAAGACCTTCAGAAGTGCTCCTGTGGGGCTCGTACCCCTCACCAAGTTCGCCTGAGAGCTCTGAAGATGAAAAACCAACAAAAAAGCATAAAAAAGACAAAAAGGAAAAAAAAGGAAAGAAAGAGAAAACTGATCGGTTGGTACAGGCAGAGCAACCACCCTCTTCGTCACGCAGAAGCAAGACAGTAAAGGAAAAGGGTGACCCTGGCCCTAGGAAGCACAGCAGCAAGAACTCAGAGAGCTCAGAAGTCACAGCCCAGGACAGGGCGGAAGCTTCCTGAGGCCAGGACTGCCTACTCTGGTGGAGCAGAGGACCTACAGAGGGAGCTGAAGGAGAAACACACGCACGAGCGCAAGTCCTCAAGCAGGAGGGAGGCAAGAGAAGACCAGGGATAGGGACACAGGGCGGAGCTCAGACACACATTCTAGCCCGTTCAACTGGTGTTCCGAAGGGCGTAGTCATAGAAGTGGAAGTAGGAGCCAAGATAGATCCCACAGGCATAAAAGGGCCCAGAGCGCTTGGGAGCGGAAGTCTTCGAATCCCAGAGACTTTAGGCGTCACTGAAGATTGTTCAGCTGCTCCGTAGATTTGGAAATAATTATGTTTTTTAAATGCAGTCAAATTCAATTGGGTCGTTACTATTTATTTTATTTTTATTTTTTGACACAGAGTTTCGCTCTTGTTGCCCAGGCGCGATCTCAGCCCAGTGGCAACCTCCGCCTCCCGGGTTCAAGCGATTCTCCTGCTTCAGCCTCCAGAGTAGCTAGGATTACAGGCATGCGCCACTATGCCCGGCTAATTTTGTATTTTTACTAGAGATGGGGTTTCTCCATGTTGGTCAGGCTGGTCTGGAACTCCTGACCTCAGGTGATCCGCCCCCTCTCGGCCTCCCAAAATGCGGAGATTGCAGGCGTGAGCCACTGGCGGCCGGGTTGTTACTATTTTTGTATCTAAAACTTCTGGGGCTGGATTTTTTTTAATCCCTTGAGTATTAGGGTCATTGAGAGGGTTGCAGTTTCAGCAGCTAGAAATCCTGGATATTTTTCCCACCATCCATTTTCCCTGTGCCAGAGCATGTGTCCTGAATTTTGGTTCATAAATATGGCTCTTGAACCCATAGACCCCAGTTGAATATGGAATTTTCAGGAAAGGGAAAATGCCAGGTAATCCTAGAATTCTAGTCTTTGGTTAGATGTTTAGAGCCTAGAATCGTGGGACCTTTCCAGTTACTAGGTTTGGACAGCTCGATGTGAATGAATGGGTTAGGATTTTTAAGATCAGCCAGCTCCATGCCCAAACACGCTGTTTAAAAAAATTGTTAATGTATTTTCTTTTTCATTTAAACTTTGTTTGATTTAAAAGAAAGAAAGAAATCTGAGTCACGGCACCAAAAAAATTTTAAAAAAGTATCACAGGGGACTATGCATCTTTATAATATCTGAAAACCACAAACAAATGACTTGAAATATTTTGAAATTAGGTGGAAAAAAGTATTACAAATTACTGGCAAGTATTTCATTTGTTAACTAGAGCCAACAACTAGATTCAGCTTCCAGGACACACTTTCCAGTGGAAACTTTCAAGGAGAAGCTAAACCTCACTTGGCAATAAAATAGGAGTATAAGGCTGGGCGCGGTGGCTCACCCCTGTAATCCCAGCACTTTGGGAGACCAAGGCAGGTGGATCACCTGAGGTCAGGAGTTCGAGAGCCTGGCCAACATGGTGAAACCTGGTCTCTATTAAAAATACAAAATTAGCCAGGTGTGGTGGCACATGTCTGTAATCCCAGCTACTTGGGAGGCTGAGGCAGGAAAATCACTTGAGCCTGGAAGGTGGAGGTTGCAGTGAGCTGATATCATGCCACTGCACTCCAGTGTGGATGACAGAGTGAGACCTTGTCTCAAAAAACAAACAAACAAACAAAAAAATACCTTATAACAAGTTAAAGCTCATGTGTTGATAACAAATGCGTGAACTCAGAAGATTCCAAGGCAGATACTAAAACTAATGACTGGAAGCTAGCTAAGAAAATTAGATTGTTGAGTAGTTGCTTTTCGGAAATAAGAATCGTGCTTGGGCTGGGTGTGGGGACTCATGCCTGTAATCCCAGCAGTTTGGGAGGCCGAGGTGGGCAGATCACTAGGTCAAGAGATGGAGACCATCCTGGCCAACATGGTGAAACCCCATCTCTACTAAAAATTCAAAAATTAGCTAAGGCGTGGTAACACATGCCTGTAGTCCCAGCCACTTGGGAGGCTGAGGCAGGAGAATTGCTTGAACTTGGGAAGCAGAAGTTGCAGTAAGCCGAGATAGCGTCACTGCCCTCCAGCCTGGGTGACAGAGCTAGACTCCATCTCAAAGAAAAAAAGAATTGTGCTAGGTAAACAGAAGATGCCACTATACCTACAATGCTTCCCTTGAAAACACCCACATCCTATCATAAAGGAGTTCACATTTGATGCACATGTTAGAAGTGCTAATGTGCCCTTTAAAAAAATTGTTTTCATCAATAAACTTAGTGTTCAGAAAACACTACTGGAATCTAATCTGACTATAAATTATACCAATATTTTTAGAATACAGTGGCTGATTAAAATTGCCTTTTTTTTTTTTTTCTGGAAGAGTCCCCCTTAAAAAAAAAAACAAAAAACACCTGACTTTAAAAATATGTTAAGGCCAGGCATGATGCCTCATGCCTGTAATCCCAACACTTTGGGAGGCTGAGGTGGGTGGATCACCTAAGGTCAGGAGTTGGAAACCAGCCAAGACAACATGGTGAAACCCTGTCTCTACTAAAAATACAAAAATTACCCAGGTATGGTGGCGGGTGCCTGTAGTCTCAGCTACTCGGGAGGCTGAGGCGGGAGAATCACTTGAACCCAGTGGAGGTTGCAGTGAGCCGAGATCGCGCCACTGCACTCCAGTCTGGGCAACAGAGCAAGACTCTGTCTCAGAAAATAAATAAATAAAAATATGTTAAAATATTGGGTAGTACTTTACTCTTAATGAAAATATATAATATAAAGAAAACATGAAATGCTAAATACTACTGTTGAAAAAATGATTTTGTAAATATAATATTCATTAAGGTATGTAAAACTTTAGGTGATTAGTTTTATGGAAGTTCTTCATCTAAATTTTTCAAATTTCTAAGAATTTTCCTCAGCTTCCTAAAGTGCTAGGATTACAGGTGTGAGCCACCATGACCGGCTGAGTTTCTATAGAGTTTATAAGTAGAATTGCTGAGCTGCAAAACTAATTTTCTTTTTTTCCTTTTTCCTTTAAATTTGTTTACTATCACATAAAGGTTATTATATGATGCCTATGTATCATTGAAAGAATAACAGCTAAAGTCTTATCAGTGTGTCTACTACCCTGCCTAATAATACTTGAGTTTAAAGAAAATCATAACATATATGTGTGTGTGTGTGTGGTTTTTTGTTTGTTTGTTTGTTTGTTTTTTGAGACAAGTCTCACTCTGTCGCCAGGCTGGAGTGCAGTGGTGCGATCTCGGCTCACTGCAACCTCTGCCTCCCCGGTTCAAGCGATTCTCCTGCTTCAGCCTCCTGCGTAGCTGGGACTACAGGCGCACACCAACATGCCCCAGCTAATGTTTTTGTAGTTTTTGTAGAGACAGGATTTCACCATATTGGCCAGGATGGTCTCAATCTTTTCACCTTGTGATCTGCCTGCCTCGGCCTCTCAAAGTGCTGGGATTACAGGCGTGAGCCACCGTGCCTGGCACAAATATATATATTTTTAAGTTAATGATAAAGCATTTCCCATCAACATTTGTGACCCACAAATGACAAGCATTAACCATAACAGTATATACAAGGAAATCTGTAGCTTTTAATATCTTCTTGAGGAAACAAAAAAAGTTAAAAATGAACACACTAAGCATTCAACTCAAGAAACTGAAGTAAGCACTAAAATTCATATGGAATCTCAAAAGCCCCCAAGTAGCCAAAACAATCTTGAAAAAAACTTTTTTTTGGAGGCATCACACTTCTTGATTTCAAAACATATGACAAAGTAATGGTAATCAAGACAGTGTGATATGGGCATAAAGATAGACACAGACCAATGGAACAGAATAGAGAGCCCAGAAATAAGCCCTTGTGTCTGTGATATATGGCCTTCAACAAGGGTGTCAGGGCTACACAGCGGGGAAAATGCAGTCTCTTCAATAAAAGGTGTTGGGAAAACTGGAGGTCTATATGCAAAAGAATGAAGTTGGACTCTTACATTATATACAAAAATTAAGTCAAAATGGATTAAATATCTAAATGTAAGACCTAAAACATAAAACTCCTAGAAGACAATATAGCAGGAAAGCTTCAGGATATTGGATTTGACAGTAATTTCGTGAATGTGACACCAAAACACAGGCAAGAAAAGTGAACACAGACAAATGGGACTTCACCAAACTTAAAAACTTCTGTGTATCCAAAGCAGCAACTAATAGAATAACGAGGAAGCCTATGGAATGAGGAAAAATATTTGCAAGTCATACATTGGATAAGGGGTTAATATCCGGAGTATATAAGGAAGTCCTATAACTCAGTATTATCAACAAAAAATAACCTGATTAAAAATGAGCAAAGGACTTAAATACACAATTGTACAAAGAAGATATTTTAAAATCAACAAGCATATTAAAAGATGCCCAACATCAATAATCGTAAGAGAAATGCAAACTAAAACCACAGTGACATGTCATCTTACACCCATTAGGATGGCTACTATCAAAAGAACAGAAGGCTAGGCACAGTGGCTCAAGCCTATAATCCCAGCAGCCCAGGAGTTCAAGATTACAGTGAACTACAATTGTGCCACTGCACCCTGGGCAGCAATGCAACACCCTGTCTCTTAAAAAAAAAAAAAAAAAAGAAAAGAAAAGAATAAATGTTGGCAAGAATGCAGAGAAACTGCACTGCTGGTGGGAATATAAAATGGTGCAACCATTATGGAAAACAATACAGAGATTCTTCAAAAAATTAAAAATAGAATTACCATAGGATCTAACAATCTCACTTCTGGGTAGATACCCAAAATAATTCAAGGCTGGACCTTGAAGAACTATTTGCACACCCATGTTCATAATAGCATTATTCACAATAGCCAAGAGGTAGAAGTGAACCAAACGTTCATCAGTGTTTGAACAAATAAAGAAAATGTGGTATATACATGCAATGGAATATTAAAGAGTCTCAAATAGAAGGAAATCATGCAATGTGCAATAATGTAGATGAACCTGGAGGACATTATGCTAAGTGAAATAATCTAGTCACAAAAAGGCAAATACTCTATGATTCCATTCACATGAAGCATCTAAAATAGTCAAAATTATAGAAACAGAAAGTAGAAAAGAAAGAGGAAGAATTAGTGTTTAGTACCCATAGAATGTAAGTTTTACAAGATAAGTTCTAGACATCCGTTGGACAATAATATGAAAATGAATATACTTAACACTACTGAACTGTACACTTAAAAATGGTTAAGATGAGCTAGGCACCGTAGCACATACCTTCAATTCTAGCTACTTAGGAGGCTGAGGTGGGAGAATACTGTGAGTCCAGGAGCCCAAAACCAGCCTGGGCAACATAGCAAGACCTCATCTCAATATAAAAATAAAATAAAATATAAATTTAAAATATAAAAAAATTGTTCAGTTAAGATGGTAAATTTAATCTTGTGTATTGTTTTATCACAATAAAAGAAAAATAAATTAAAAAATGCAACAACTTTTAAAAAGGGAAATCAAGAAAGGGCCAGAAATCATTGAAATAGGATACTAAAAATAATAAAGATTAACAGGATACAACGAGAAAAAGGGAGAAGATACAAATAAACAAAATAGTGTCTTTTCCTAGAAAAATCTGAGGACCATTGAACAGTACTGTCTCTTAAATTAGAAAAATCATTTAAGGCCAGGCACAGTGACTCAAGCCTGTAATCCCAACATTTTGGGAGGCCGAGGTGGGCAGATCACGAGGTCAGGAGTTTGAGACCAGCCTGGCCAACATGGTGAAACCCCCATCTCTACTAAAAATACAAAAACATTAGCTGGGCATATTCACACGCCTGTAATCCCAGCTACTTAGGAGGCTGAGGCAGGAGAATCGCTTGAACCCAGGAGACGGAGGTTGCAGTAAGCCAAGATCACACCACTGCATTCCAGCCTGGGCAACAGAGTGAGACTCTGTCAAAAAAAAAAAAAAAAAAAGGAAAGAAAGAAAAACCATTTAATCTCTAAAATCAAAGCAAAATGCACATATCAATATCTACTTCCTCATAAACTGAGGCTTCCTAACAGACCAGTTCCAATCAATGCAATGTATACTTCCCTGTGAGAGAAAATTTAATTAAATATGGATTAGTAGTTAGTGGTTTCTGCTGGAAGACTGTGATTGCTAGAAAAGAAAAACACTCCACTGGCTGTGACACTCCAGTAATATCTGCCTGAGACCTTTCTTTATTAAGGTAAGAAAAATTTAAAACGATTTTCTCTATCAATCAGGTTTGTAGAATAAGTTTATAAAAATAATAATATTGATGTGATAATGATGATAAATCCACTCTACCTCACTTTAATCTAGGATAACTGACTTTTTTTTTTTTTTGAGACTGAGTCTCACTCTGTTGCCAGGCTGGAGTGCAGTGGCACGATCTCGGCCCACTGCAACCTCCATCTCCCGGGTTCAATTGATTCTCCTGCCTCAACCTCCTGAGTAGCTGGGACTAGAGGCCTGAGCTACCATGCCCAGGAATAGCTGACTTTTAATGTAATACTTATCTTTCTTTTTACTTGCAACATACCAATGTCCCCAAATTCCAGACATCCTGTGTGCCTGGTTTTTTTGCTATTGTTACCTTCCTTTTTAGCCAGGCTTGCTTCTGATTAGTTTCTAATTCTCTCATTTAATCTGTTCCTACTTCCTAGAAAGCAATAAGACCTCAACTCAGACAGGCAAAGAATCTTTGAACCATTTGTCCACGGTCCAAAAGAAAGTTATTATTGCCACCTTTTAAATGAAACAACTCAGACTGAAACAAGTTGAGACTTAGATTACCTCCCTATTTGTGAAATGCTTCTTCCATTATTCCATCATTACTTTTTATATAAGTCTCATACTTTCTTACTGAAAAGGTTAAAAAGGGTTCAAAACATAGACAAGCAAAAAGGACTTGAAAATACCCATCATGCAACTTATAGACAATCAACCTAAATACCATGATGAATCTCTTTCTGGATCAATTCAATATAAACTAAAGAAATAAATGCAAATGACAAGAAATTAAAAGAACTTTGGAAGACTTCTATTCATGACATAAGGAAAGATTTCTTTTTTTTTTTTTTGAAATGGAGCCTTACTCTGTCTTCCAGGCTGGAGTGCAGTGGCGCCATCTCAGCTCACTGTAACCTCTGCCTCCCAGGTTTAAGAGATTCTCCTGCCTCAGCTTCCCAAGTAGCTGAGACTAACAGGTGCACACCACCACACCCAGCGAATTTTTGTATTTTTAGTAGAGACAGGGTTTTGCCATGTTGGCCAGGATGGTCTCAAACTCCTACCCTCAGGTGTTCCACCTGCCTCGGCCTCCCAAAGTGCTGAGATTACAGGCATAAGCCACTGTGCCCAGCCAAGTGAATTACACAATTATTATTATTATTACTATTATTATTATTTTGAGATGGAGTTTTGCTCTTGTTGCCCAGGCTGAAGCGCAATGGTGGAATCTCGGCTCACCGCAACCTCTGCTCCCCCCAGGGTTCAAGCAATTTTCCTGCCTCAGCCTCCCAAGTAGCTTGGATTACAGGCATGAGCCACCACACCCAGCTAATTTTGTATTTTTAGAAGAGATGGGGTTTCTCCATGTTGGTCAGGCTGGTCTCAAACTCCCAACCTCAGGTGATCCACCTGCCTCGGCCTCCCAAAGTGCTGGGATTACAGGCATGAGCCACTGCGCCTGGCCCTACACAATTCTTTATTAATCAAGGTGCTTGGAGAATAGTGTGGAGGGTATCACCATTTGAAGGAAAGACAGATGGAAAGAAGTGTGTAATTTTTTCAGGACTCCCAATATTATTTAGGTGTGGCTGTCTCTCTTTATTTCACTAAGGGCTGTAATAGGTAAGCATTGGCTTTTAGCTTTTGAATAAAGTGACACACATTCCAAACATGGAAACGTTGGTTTAGGAGTAGGGAGCAGTATTTCAGATTGTTGTTTTGGTACTTAAAACATATGAAAATCTCTTATGCCCCCTGCTATCTGTGTAATAGAACCTGTGGTGGAGACTGTGATTGGCTTTGTTGGGCTTTTAATATTCATCTTTATGTTGCCCTGAATGCAAACATGAAGTTTCTGCACCAGAGACAGATTATTATGACATCATAATTACTGTGCTGGATTCCCTTGTCCTAGTTCTTATCCCTGGGGGGATGCGATGAGAACCAGATGTCATCCTCTATATAATGAGGTCTGTACTGTAAATGAAGAATTTGGAGGAAATGAATCTGGACGTTTATATAGAAGAGAAAGGCAGCTGTCCTCTCCTAAAGGAAGAGAGAGAGAGAAAAAAAATCTTTACCCCTGAAAGGCAAGATGAAGAGGATCCTGGGTTCTCACTCCAAATCTTTTGATTGATTGATTGATTGACTGAGACAGGGCTCACTCTGTCCTCTAGGCTGGAATGCAGTGGCATGATCATGGCTCATTGAAGCCTCAACCTCCCAGGCTCAAGCAATCTTTCTATCTTAGCCTCCCAAATAGCTGACACTACAGGAGTGTGCTGTCACATCCAGCTAATTTTTGTAGTTTTTGTAGAGATGGGGTTTCCCTATATTGCCCAGGCTGGTCTCAAACTCCTGGGTTCAAGCAATCCTCCCATCTTAGCTTCCTGAGTAGCTGCGACTACAGGTGTGCCCCACCATGCCTGGCTAATTTTTGTATTTTTTTTGTAGAGATAGGGGTCTCACTACATTGCTCAGGCTGGTCTCGAACTCCCGACCTCAAGTGATCCATTCGCCTCGGCCTCCCAAAGTGCTGGGATTACAGACGTGAACCACCGCACCCAGCTTCTCTGTCAATTTTCTCCGGGTCATCTCTATGGTTCTGTCTTCAAAGTTCATAGAATCTGTTCTCTGACATCTATATTCTGCTACTGAGCACAATTGGTGAGGTTATATTGCTTCTATTTTTCAGTTCTATAATTTCCACTTATGTCTCGTTTATATTTCTTTACTGATACTATTTTCTCATTTGTTTCACATTTGTAACTGCTCATCGAAGGATTTTTATAATGACTGTTTTAAAATCCTTGTCAGATAACTCTAGTGTCTGTGTTACCCCACTGTCAGTATCTATTGTCTTTTCTCATTCAAGTTGAGACTTCTTTTGGTTCTCAATATAATGAGTGATTTTTCTATTGTATTCTGGACATTTTGGGCATTGTTAGGAGACCCTGGATCTTATTAAGTCCTTTTTTTTTCTTTTTGAGATGGAGTCTTGCTCTGTCACTCAGTGCAATGGCACGATCTCAGCTCACTGCAACCTCCACCTCCCAGGTTCATGCAATTCTCCTGCCTCAGCCTCCCACGTAGCTGGGATTACAGGTGTGTGCCACCATGCCCAGCTAATTTTTTGTATTTTTAGTAGAGACAGGGTTTCACCGTACTAACCAAGATGGTCTTGATCTCCTGACCTTGTGATCTGCCAGCCTTGACCTCCCAAACTGCTGGGATTACAGGTGTGAGCCACCACGCCCGGCCTAAGTCTTCTTTTTCAGTAGGGCCCTGCTGATGCTGCCAGCAGGGAAAAGGGGTAGAAATCTAGGCTACTCATATGGCCTCCACTGACATTCCACTCTACTGGAGGGGCTGGAGGAGGCCAGGGAAGAGCACTGCTACCATCAAGTGGAGGGCAGAACTTTAGGATTCCTACACTTACCTCCTTTGCACCATCCCAGAAGAGTTGGCGAGGGGTGCCTCATGACTGCCAGACAAGGATGAATATCTAGGCTCTCTACTCAGTATTTGCTGACTGACGGGGCAGAAATGTGTTTCTATGCAATTTGGCTGGATTAGGACAGTTTTGTCAAAAGATTTCTGTCTTGCCAGACTGTTCCTTTCCTCATCTGTTGGCAGAAGAAAGCAGGCAAAAAAAATGGGAGAATTTTTTTGTCTACATGCATTGACGTTTTTGGGTTGTTGGCTCCTGCAGCTCCTAGCTCAAAATATGTAAGAGGCAAAAAGAAAACCCAGAGAACTAAACACCATGTTGTTCCTTAAGTTTCAGCGTCCCTGGTCATTCCACCTCCTTCTCTCCACCTTTCAGAATCTTCTTATGTTTGCTTTATCTATAATGTCCAGGGTTTTTAGCTTACTTAAAGAGAATAATAAGGGAAAATTCATCTGCTCCATCTTTTCTAGAACCAGAAGTCCAGCTCCCTTAACAGAAGTTACTGCTTTTTTTCCCCCTGGTTAACACTACTGACTATACCTGGAGGAATGGGAGAAACTTTTCCAGCAAAAATAAAATCTATGCCAGGCACGGTGGTTCACGCCTGTAATCCCAGCACTTTGGGAGACCAAGGCGGGTGGATCACCTGAGGTCAGGAGTTTGAGGTCAGCCTGGCCAACATGGTGAAACCCTATCTCTACTAAAAAATACAAAAATTTAGCCAGGTATGGTGGTGGGCGCCTGTAATCCTGCAACTCAGGAGGCTGAGGCAAGAGAATCACTTGAACCCAGGAGGCAGAGGTTGCAGTGAGCCGAGATCATGTCATTGCACTCCAGCCTAGGCGATCAGGCGAGACTCCATCTCAAATAATAATAATAATAATAACTAAATAAAATAAAAAATAAAATATAGATATGTCTCTATTCTTCTAAAGAAGTTGAGGGGGTCCTTCCCAAGGGCCTCTGCTGCCCAGTATGCCCATACTTCACTAGCAGAGGAGCAAGGGGGGCACATTAGCGAAAGTAGAGCCAGTGCAGATATATAAGAGAAAAGCAATTTGTTAGGGGTGGATTATCAGCATTTTTTAAATTCCCCCACATCCCCCACTTGTATAATAGGAAAAGGAAACATATATTTAGAAAGGGAGCTTTAAGCGGTCACAACTAAAGCACTATATATCTTTTTTCACTTAATTTTTGCTGTGTTGCCCAGGCTTCTCTCAAACTCCTGGCCTCAAATGATCCTCCCACCTTGGCCTCCCAAAATGCCACTGTACCTGGCCAAAAACACTATACAGTTTCCCCCTCCCCAGAACTCCCTGTCTCCATGCAATGATTAAATAAAGAAAAAAAATACTTTCCCTTGTCTTTAGGTCTTTACTTAATTTAGGTCTTTACTTAACTGGATCTTTAACTTCTCACTCTAGGCTGTCTATCTAATAATTACAAAAAAACCAAGCAGATTATAGAGGTGAAAAGGTGAACTTGATGTAGACACAATGGTCACAAAGACCAGACTTACATAACTGCTGAGGTAATGAGCAATATAAGTGTTCATCTTCTTATTCTGTAGCTCTTTTTTTGGTTGAACCAGCAGATCTGCCCACGGTTTGATGATTGATCATGGCTGAAGGTGGATGTATCAGATGTATTTTTTAAGGATTCACTTTTTCGTCTGCTTTTGATATTTTCTATCTTACGCTGCTAACTGACCTCTTTTTTCTCATAAGAGCTTTTTTTGCAATGTGAATATTAAACTGGTTATTGCATGCTTTCTTATTAAGACAAACATCCAGGCTTCTACAGGATCTCCCCTTTTTCTGAAATGTACCCCTCATTTCTTGCTTGTTCTGCTTATACATTTCTACTTTCTCTGCTTCTGATGGCTTCTGATTTTTCTTGTCCCGTTTATAGTTTATCTGAATTGGCTTCTCTTGCAGAGTTCCCTGGTTCTGATGATGGAGTTCCTTGAGAATCTCTATTCTCTGCTTTAAGATTTGGCATTCATTCTCTAGCAAAGCTGCCACCAACTGCAATGAATGGGTGTCATGGCTCAGTTTCTTCACCTGTTCTTCCAGCTCATGTTTAGCTGATACTCCAGTATTTGTTGGTGTTTGGAAATAGACTCCATTATTTCCGAGAGTTTCACTTACGTCTTTCTGGGATTTCTGGTAGGATTTTATCAGTTCACTGAGCTCAGTATGTTGTTTACTCCAGTGTTCTGCTTCCTGTAGTAACTGCTCCATGTTGTTCCTAATTTTCATAGTTTCTTCTTGAACACTAAGGAGTCTGTTTTTTGCTTTTTCCTGACTTTGTTGAGTTTCATTAAGAACTTTTTTTTCTTCTAAATGATTTACCAAATCTCTTGCAAAAACCTGTACTGTGTTCTCAAAGTTCTGGTTTTCCAATATCATCTCCTGTTTCTTTTCATTCTCTTCTTTTTCTGGGTCTAAACTAACAGGCAGGTTTGTTGATAACATTTCATTGGTTTCGTCTAGTCCTCTGATGTTTTCTTTGTGGGCTGACACATCCTCAGAAATACTGGTCTTCTCTTCAAAACCTGCCATATTTTTAAGAATGTCTTTAATTTCTTTTAAGAGATTGTTAAACATCTGTGCAGTCTGTTGTTCTGTGACTTGATGGCTGCTATTCTTTAGGGAAGGGAGAGAGCCCCAGAAGGAAGGGGAAAGTGACCCAATTTCGAATAGGGCAATGGTAATCTTAGGGTCCAGAGATTCTTGATGAGGATCAGGAGTAGGGTTAAGAGTTTCGGAGAGGGTGCGCATGTCAGCTGACTTAGCAGAGCTGGCCATCAGGACAGAAGGAAAGCAGAAAACCTTAGAGACTCCAGGAAGAACAGGTGATGGTCTTTCATGCAAATGTGGGTGGAGATTGTGGAATCAAGCAGAAGTCAGAGACCAAAGTTAAGGATTAAAATTGGGGAGATGATGTTTAGGTGGAAGGTGGCATCTCAGCCTTTGAGGGAGAAAGGGTGGGAAAGGGGACTGGAGCTGGGGCTCCATCTCTCTTCCTCTAGGCACCTGGTTTTTATTCTCTGGCCCTAGCAACCACGTCTTTATTGTGTCACTGCACCATTGTGGCCAATCCCCAGCATCTGTCTCCTTTGTGTCACAATGGAAGCCTCTCAAATTCCTGCTCAGTGACTCATGCACCAAAAGCAACCTTAGACTACACCTACTCCTCATGCCAGAAAGAGCTCTACAACAGCTCTTCCCCTCCTTAATTTCTAGGTTGCTATTCATCTCAGTCTAAGTGCACTCAGTTACTTCCCTACCTCACCCGTATTCCACTCACAATCCTGACCCCAACCGCAGCATGTTTTGACCACTTAAGGGCATGGCTGAGACCAGACATGGTCTCTGGTGAAGTCCCCATCCTTTCATGGCACCTGGAGGCTTTACTGTTCTCATTCTAGGAGAGTTGTGACCGTAAAAGAAAGTTATCCACACAAAACAAAACCCCGAGAGTGCTAAGCCTTTTGTGATTTTAGCCAAGTAATGCCAGGAGTCCCTCCATTCAAAAATATTTTACTGCTGCAAGATGGGACTATCTGAATGGTTATTTATAATAGCAACACAATTACAAACTGGGGTTTTTCTTGGCTTTGAATACAGGCATCCTTTAAGACAGGCTTGGCAACCTTGCTCACGAATCATTTACATCAGGTGATAGAAAACTTTGACCATTACTTTTCACAGTAACTTATTTGGGGATTTTTTTTTCTTTTCGCTCTTTTATTGATCCTCTAAGATTTCCACACTCTACATAGTAACTTGTTAAAATGACACAATTATATATCTAAAGTGTTTGATTAGCAGAGTGTGGTGATGTGTGCCTGTGGTCCTAGCTACTTGGGAGGCTGAGACAAGATGATCACTTGAGCCTGGGAGGTTCAGGCTGCAGTGAGCCATGACTGATGCTTAGTGTACTCCAGCTTGGGCAACACAACGAGACTCTATCTCAAAAAATTTAAAAACTGGCCAGGTGCAGTGGCTCACACCTGTAATCCAAGCACTTTGGCCTGGATCGCTTCAGGCCAGGAGTTTGAGACCAGCCTGGGCAACAAGATGAAACCCCATCTCTACTAAAAATGCAAAAATTAGCTGGGTGTGGCAGCACACACCTGTAATCCCAGCTACTCAGGAGGCTGAGGCATGAGAATTGCTTGAACCCAGGAGGCAGAGGCTGCAGTGAGCTGAGGTCTCGCCACTGCACTCCAACCTGGGCAAAAGAGCAAGACAGTGCCTCAAAAAATTAAAAACTAAAAAGCATTTGAAACAGGTAAATTCTATAGTGGGTTATAGAAAAGTAACAAGTTTATTAAATTTCTTTTATTTTAATAAACTGCTTTATTGTCTTTTTGTTCTTAGGAGTCAGGTCTTGAGAATATAGAACACAATTAAAGAAAACATTTCTTGTGTATGACTTTTTCCTGGCCTTCAAAATCTTGCTAGCAAGCACTTTAATAGAAATTTGCTTCCAATCTTAAGGGAAAACTCATACTTAGTTTTTTTTCCCCCTAGAAAAGAGAAATTTATGTGTTTTCTTTCTTCTCCAGTTACCAACTCACTTTGGCTCTAATTCCCCAGAGCCTCATGCTCATCTTTCAGCCAGCTGGGCTCCAGGCCACTATCACTGACTACTCATAGAGACAGCAGGGTTGGTCTTTGTTTTTACTTGAAAAAGGAACCCCTTTTTTAATTTACACAATGACAGCACAGACGCTAGCAACTGTCCTTGTGCTTTAGTTCCATCTTAGAAGGTTCAACATTGCTCCTTATTTCCCCCTTTGACTCAAGCATCATTTAAGACAATTTCTTAATCTTCAGGACAAGGGGAATTTTTTCTGATTCGATAATTTCTATCATACTCAGAAAATGTCTGTAATATCTAACTTTTGAAATTGACTGACATTTTCTTTTTGGCCTAATATCAGTGTTCATGTATGTTTCCTGGACACTTAAAAAGAAAATGTATTCTCTATCTTCTTGTGCTTGCATGCTTTTGTATGCTGTCAAACATCAATCTAATATTACCCTTGTCTTGACTTTTTTAAATAAAAAGTGGTTTGAAGGTACCTTGGTGAAGATAGGAAGATAATTTTTTTTTCTTTAATCTGAAAAGAGCTGGGTGCAGTGGCTCACATCTATAATCCTAACACTTTGGGAGGCTGAGGTGGGTGGATCATCTGAAATCAGGAGTTCAAGAGCAGCCTGGCCAACAGGGTAAAACCCTGTCTCTACTAAAAAAAAAAAAAAAAAAAAAGTTAGTGGGGCGTCGTGGTACGCACCTGTAATCACAGCTACTCAGGGGGCTGTGGCAGGAGAATCACTTGAACACAGGAGGCAGAGGTTGCAGTGAGCCGAGATTGTGCCACTGTACTCCAGCCTGGGCAATAAGAGTAGAACTCAATCTCAAAAAATAAAAAACAAAAAACAAAAACAAACAAAATGTATAAAGGACTTAAATATTTCCCCTACAACTAGAATGAATTCCAATTAACAGTTGTTAATTTTATTGGAATTTGTTTATACATTAGGCACTGAAAGGTATACAGATGTTGAGAAACAAGAGTGGTCCTCTTGTCTCCATTGACCCATACTCCCCAGTGGATAACTATGGAGGTTAAACACATTTGGACTGTTTTACAATCTCTATCCACTAAGTTTCACATAGCTTAATGACTCATAAAAAGAAAAAGTTGTCTGGGCATGGTAGCTCATGCCTATAATCCCAGCACTTTGGGAGGCCAAGGTGGAAGGATCACTTGAGCCCAGGAGTTCGAGACTAGCCTGGGCAACACGGTAAAACCTCCGTCTCTACTAAAATAAAAAATTTAGCCAGGCGTGATGGCGCACACCTATAGTCCCAGCTACTTGGGAGGCTGAGGTGGGAGGATGGCTTGAGCCCAAGAGGTTGAGGCTGCAGTAAGCCATAAATGTGCCACTGCCCTCCAGACCGGGTGACAGAATGAGACCTTGTCGAAAAAAATTAAAAAAAAGAAACAAAAGAAAATAACTGCAAAAAGCTGTTTCTAAAATTGATAAGGCGACAACTTGTGTCAGATTTTTCTTTCATTTTCTGTTTCTGGAGTGGAGGACAAAGTCTTTCTCTGTAGCCCAGGCTGGAGTGCAGTGGGGCAATCACAGCTCAATGCAGCCTCAAACTCTGAGGCTCAAGGAGTCCTCCTGCCTCAGCCTCCTGAGTAGCTAGGACTACAGGCATGCACCATTATGCCTAGCTAGTTTTTTTGGTTTGTTTTGTAGAGACAGGGGCCTTACTATGTTGCCCTGGCTGGTCTCAAACTCCTGGGCTCAACTAGTCCTCTTGCCTCAGCCTCTCAGAGTGTTGGGATTATAGGCATGAGCCACTGTGCCTGGCCCAAATTTCTCCCTCTTTAAAATAAGATTGCCTTTACAAAAATATAAAATCAATGTTCTCCTTTAATGCATTTGAATTTCAAAACGAGTCTCAAAATACAGAATGTAGGCTGGGTCCAGTGGCTCACACCTGTAATTCCAGCACTTTGGGAGGTCGAGGCAGGCTCATCACTTGAGCTCAGAAATTTGAGACCAGGCTGGACAACATGGTGAAACTCCTTCTCTACCAAAAATACAAAAAATTGGCTGGGCGTAGTGGTGTGTGCCTGTAGTCCCAGCTCCTCGAGAGGCTGATGTGGGAGGATCACTTGAACCCAGGAAGTAGTCTGCAGTGAGCCGAGATCGCACCATTCCACTGCAGCCTCAGCAACGGGAGTGAGACCCTGTCTCAAAAATAAATTAATTAATTAAAAAAAATTAAATAGAGAATGTTTCATTCATGATTCTTTTGGTACCAAGTGACAGAGACTAAACTTAAACTGGCTTAAGCCAAATAAACTGAGGCAGAAAGGGTGGAAGGTTGAGAGTATCAATGACTCATATAACTTAACATGGTTAAGTTAACCAAGAAACCTATGGTTTGACATACCTAGGTTCAGGGGCTGAAGTTAAATAATTAGGGCTAGGCCTCACTGTTTCTGAGTTGTCTCTCTCTATGCCTTCATTCTTAGGATTCTTTTGCTACATGGTGGCATCAGGTAGCTCCAGGTTTATGTCCCACAAATTGAACAATCCTGGAGGAAAACAAATGTATCTTTCCTTACAGTTCTAACAAAAATGCCAAGGCTGGCATTGATTGGCCCAGGTGGGTCTGTGCTCATGGAGTTTTGAGGTGGGTCAGCCCATGGACTGGACCAGAGACAGAGTGGCATGATGAGGGGCAGTTATCAGAAAAGAGGGGAATGTGGTCAGGCACAGTGGCTCACACCTGTAATCCCAGCACTTTGGGGAGCCAAGGCAGACAGAGCAACTGAGGTCAAGAGTTCAGAACCAGCCTGGTCAACACAGGGAAACCCTATGTCTACTAAAAATACAAAAATTAGCTGAGCATGGTGGTAGGCACCTGTAATCCAAGCTACTAGGGAGACTGAGGCAGGAGAATTGCTTGAACCTGGGAGGCAGAGGTTGCAGTGAGCCAAGATCACGCCACTGTACTCCAGCCTGGCCAACAGAACAAGATTCCATCTCAAAAAAGAAAAAAAAGGAAGGAATGAAAGAAAATAGGGGAATGAGTGTCTGTCTGGAAAAATCAATAGATGCCCACCACATTGTGCCTAAAACAGAATAGTTGCACAAACCTCTGCTTTCTATCCAAATTACAGATACCCTGTACCCCTCGGAGATTCTGATATCTCTCCCATAAGACTTGTGCAGGCTGGGTGTGGTGGCTCACGCCTGTGATCCCAGCACTTTGGGAGGCCAAGGTGGTGGATCACTAGGTCAGGAGTTCAAGACCAGCTTGACCAACATGGTGAAATCCTGTCTCTACTAAAAATACAAAAAAATTAGTCAGGTGTGGTGGCGTGTGCCTGTAGTCCCAGCTACTCAGGAGGCTGAGGCAGGAGAATTGCTTGAACCCAGGAGGTGGAGGTTGCAGTGAGCCAAGATCATACCACTGCACTCCAGCCTGGATGATGAGACTCTGTCTCAAAAAAAAAAAAAAAAAAAGACTTGTGCAACTAATAATTAGCCTTGATAATAATCACTTATATTATTATTAACTCAGAGATAAAAATCCTTTTTATGAGGGAATCATTTTTTAACCTTTTATTTTGAAAAAAATTTAGATTTTGAAAAATAATACAGTGTTTCCATGTATCCTTCACCCAGTATCCCCAAAGTTTAACTTCTTATGTAATTATAGTACAATTATCAAAACGTACTAACTTCAGCACGAAGTTACTAACTAAACTACAGATTTCACTGGGGTTTCACCAGTTTCCTCTCTAACGTTCTTTTTCTGTTCCAGGATCCCACACTGCATTCACTCATGTCTAGTTTCCTCTGTGGCAGGTCTCAATCTTTCCCTATTTTTCATGTTACTTCTGAAAAGTATTCCTCAGTTATTTTGTAGAATTTCAATTTTCAGACAATTTTCCCTTTAGAATGGCTACCTACAAATGCACTACTACATCTATAAGCATCATACAAATGATGATGATTAAAATCACACCTTGATGGCCAGGTGTGGTGGCTCACGCCTGTAATCCCAGCACTTTGAGAGGCTGAGGCGGGTGGATCACCTGAGGTTGGGAGTTCGAGACCAGCCTGACCAACATGGAGAAACCCTGTCTCTACTAAAAATACAAAATTAGCCAGGCGTGGTGGCGCATTCCTATAATCCCAGCTACTTGGGAGGCTGAGGCAGGAGAATCACTTGAACCTGGGAGGCAGAGATTCCAGTGAGCTGAGATCACAACATTGCACTCCAGCCTGGGTAACAAGAGCGAAACTCCACCTCAAAAAAAAAAAATCATATCTTACATAAAATCCTTATAAACATCAAGACTCAACCCCTTGAATGGACACCACCAATAAGTTATTATTCTTTGGTTTTATTTTTTTTGTTTTTTTTGAAACAGAGTTTTGCTTTGTTGCCCATGTTGTAGTGCAGTGGCAAGATCTCAGCTCACTGTAACCTCAGCCTCCTGAGTAGCTGGGACTACAGGCATGTGCCACCACGCCTGGCTATTTTTTTGTATTTTTCATAGAGACGGGGTTTCCCCTTGTTAGCCAGGCTGGTCTTGATCTCCTGACCTCATGATCTGCCCACCTTGGCCTCCCAAAGTGCTGGGATTACAGGCATGAGCCACCACGCCTGCCTATTCTTTGGTTTTAAGAAAACCTATTAAACAATTACATACAATTTATATATATGTATACATGTATTTTGGAGTTAGGATCTGGAGTGTAGTGGTGTGATCACAGCTCACTGCAGACTCAAACTCTTCGGCTTGTTAGAAATAAGTTGAGTGCCACAGAGAAAGACCAGCACTCAGAAGAAAAGTTTCTCAGTAAGGCAAAGTTTACTTCTGCGGAAGGGTGCTGCCTGTGCCTGCAGCAGTCACGAGAGCACACCAAACAAAGGAAGGGAGGAGTTTTTATTCCTAACATAGTTCCTGTTTCCGTGTCCTTCCCCTACTGGCTGGAGTTGGACCACACAATCTAAACTGCTCTCGATTGGCTAAGATGTAAACTTTTTCTAAATAGGGTAAACACGAGTATATGTGCACATCTGTGAACTTTTTGTGCATTTTTGTAAACAGAGGAAAACAAAGGAAGGTGTAGGATTGATTTTTAAAGCTGAGTCTTTGAAGAAGAACTTAGTTGTCCCAATAGGCTCAAGCCATCCTTCTGCCTCAGCCTCCTGAGTCACTGGGATTACAGGCAAACGCCACCATGCCCAGCTCAAATATTTTTCAGTAAACCAAAAACTTTCATTATATCAAAATTATTCAAACATATTTGAGCAATAAAATAAATGATTGTATTGGATTATAACCTATGAAACCGTAGGTTGTTGAATGAATAAATAAATAAGTAAATACAGGAAAAGAGACACTTCTTCTTTATCAAATAATTCCAATTAATACATAGGAAAAGAATAAGGGAAACAGAAACCATCCTTAGAACACCACTGTGATAATTATTGAAGGCAAGATCTACCTATGGGTACTAAAATTAAAAGAGAGAAACAGAATATTTGCATAGTCTCAAAGTATCTCCCCTAAGTCTCAAAGTAATAACAAGATGTTTGTTAATTACAAACGAAAAGATAGTAACCTTGTAATTGATAAACCCATTAGTCAGCTGTCTTAATGAAGTGATCAAAGCTAACAAAACCAGAAATAGGACATACTGACATCATGTACCCATTTGTATTGATATAGTGGTTAAAAAGTAATTACTTAGGCAGATAGGATACAGAAATCCTGGGTAAGATTTCCCTTTTTTTTTTTCCTTGAGGCAGTCTCACTCTGTTGCCCAGGCTGGAGTGGTGCAATCTCGGCTTACCGCAACCTATGCCTCCCAGGTTCAAGCGAGCCTCCAGAGTAGACGGGACTACAGGCCTGCGCTACCACGCCTGGCTAGTTTTTGTATTTTTACTAGAGACGGGCTTTCACTCTGTTGGCCAGGGTGGTCTCGAACTCCTGACCTCGTAATCTGCCCGCCTTGTCCTCCCAAAGTGCTGGGATTACAGGCGTGAGCCACCGCGCCCAGCAAGTTTCCCTTTTAATGAAAAACAGCCCCCAAATCATTTTCTTTTCTAACAAAGAGCAGCCTGTAAAATCGAGCTGCAGACATAAACAAGCAAGCTGGAAGCTTGCACGGGTGAATGCCAGCAGTTGTGCCCATAGGAATATACTACCTGGGACTAGGCATGTTCAAAATGGCGGCTCCATTTTCTCTTTCTGCCAGCGACGTATGGTAAGCAGCGGACAACACGGCGCCAGCCCAGGGGAAAGCTCATTTGCATAATAAGATTGGGGTGGGACGACCAGCTTCCCCCCAACCCCACCCGCGCTGCTATGTAAACGTCACACCTGATCAAACCAATCTGTGAGCCCGGGTCAATCAGACACCGCCTCCTCAAGCCTGCCTAGAAACTCTGCTGCCTTTGGCTGCTTTTCTCTTTTTTCGAGCCTCTGTCTCTCAAGGAGCTATTCTCCTCTCTCCTTTCTTGTGTTAAGCTTTCCACTCCTTAACCCACCCACATGTGTCCCTATCCTTAATTTTCTTGGCGCAAGATGACGAATCTCAGGTGTTTACCCCAGAAAACGATGCTGCTTCAAAACAATACCCTAAGAAAAACTTACCACTTTTGTGGCATTTTTGCCAAAATTGCGTCACCTTGATCTAATAATGATTAGGATTAGACAAACACAAATCGAGAGAAACTGCTATTATGTTTTAGGCACAATGTGGTAGGCATCTGTTGGTTTTGCCTCTGACAGAGTCATTTCTCATATGAAAAATTTTAATATGAAAATGTTTTGGTATAATACAAAATATTTTTGTTTTATGTAATCGTTTAATAGGTTTCTTTAAAATCAAAGAATAATAGCTGGCCAGGCATGGTGGTTCACATCTGTAATCCTAGCACTTTGGGATGCCGAGGTAAGAGGATCTCGGGTACAGGAGTTCGAGACTAGCCTGAACAACATAGTAAGACGTCATCTCTCCAAAAAAAAAAAAAAAAGTGTAGGAATAACAGCTGCTGCTTGGTGATAACTATTCAAGGGTTAGAGTCTTTACATTCACAAAGAATTCTATGCAGTGTATGATTTTAAGCATAATTTTGTGATGCTTTTAGATGTAGTAGTGCACTTCTAGTTATCCAATTTAGAGGGGAAATTGTCTGAAAATTGAAATTTTTATTCAAAAATCAAAAAATACACAACCTCCTTTCCTCAGCATATCCTCTTTTCTGTAACCACCAGGTGGTGCTATGAGCCTTAAAAATTACTATATAACTGTTTCTCTTTTCGGTGGTGTAATAATACCTGAACTATACAATAAGTGGAACCTTAGAGATATTCTCATCCAAAGTCTTTTTTTTTTTTTTTCCTTCAGAATTTGGGAGTGTAGATTCTAAGAGGCTTGCCCAACGTTACAGCTAGTTATGATGAGAGCTGGGATCACAGTCCAAGTCTCCTGCCTTATTAATGCTGGAGAGGCAGGTTCTGCAGACAGGAGGCTACAGAAGAATTTTTAAAATACCTGCTAAGTGTTATACAGAAAAAGGATTATAAGGCCGAGTGCTGTGGCTCGGGCCTATAATCCTAGCACTTTGGGAGGCTGAGGAGGGAGGATCACCTGAGGTCAGGAGTTTGAGACCAGCCTGGCCAACATGGTAAAACCCCATCTCTACTAAAAATACAAAAAGTAGCTATGCACAGTGGCAGGCACCTGTAATCCCAGCTACTTTGGAGACTGAGGCACGAGAATCACTTGAACCAGGGAGGCGGAGCTTGCAGTGATCCAAGATTGTACCACTGCACTCCAGCCTGGGCAACAAAGTGTGATTCTGTCTCAAAAAAAAAAAAAGAAAAAGAAAAAAAAGGATTATGAAGAAGAGCAGGCTTTCAACACTGATGGGACTGGCTTGTTTTACAAGGGCACTAGCAAACAAACCTATGTAACACAAATGAAATTTCAACTGACGAAAATGTTGAGACCAGAGGCTCACAAGAACCTAACACTACATTACTCCAAAAGCTATAGTAATCACTAGTTCAGTGTTCGCAGTGGCTTCACAAAAAGTGACTACTGCATATGATGAGAATCAACTCTACGTAGAAATAAATGTAACAAAAGTAGTGCAATATTTCTGAAAACTCTAAAACAATGTTGAAAGAAAAGCTTTAAATAGATGGAAAAATATCTCATGTTCATGGATTTAGAGACTTAATATTGTTAAGATAGTAATATTTCCTAAATTGATCCACAGATGCAACATAATCCCTTTCAAAATGCCAGCTGCCTCTTGCCAAAATTGACAAGCTATACATCTATTTGACAGACCTGGTGCAATTACTGTGTGCTGCTAAGGTTCTCACTGCAGATGCAAGAAAAAAATGTCTTTGTACTTTCTGTCTTATTGTGGCAGCCAAGATTGAATAGAGAAAAACAGAGGAAAAATATGGACAGAGAAGTTTCACAGATCAGAAATAACCTTGTAAACAGTGAAGAGCCTGTTTTGTTCCAAAGAAGAACCCAAAATTTGAGTATACATGAGAATTGTTGGGATATATCTCCTACCACCCTCACTTGGTTGATTACACTTAAGTAAAAGCTTAAAGGTTAAGACTGATGAAAAGCAAGCAGGTGGCCAGGCACAGTGGCTCACACCTATAATCCCAGCACTTTGGGAGGCCGAGGTGGGTGGATCATGAGGTCAGGAGATCGAGACCATCCTGGCCAACATGGTGAAAACCCCATCTCTACTAAAAATACAAAAATTAGCTGGGTGTGGTGGTGCACTCCTGTAGTCCCAGCTACTTGGGAGGCTGAGGCAGGAGAATCGCTTGAACCCGGGAGGCAGAGGTTGCAGTGAGCCAAGATCATGCCACTGCACTCCAGTCTGGTGACACAGCAAGAATCAATCTAAAAAAAAAAAAAAAAAAAAAAAAGAAAAGAGAAAAGAAAGCAAATTGGGGGTTGTGGGGGGTAGAAATTGAGAAGCTGATCCTAAAATTCATATGGATATTCAAGGGATCTAGAATAATCAAAACAATCTTGGAAAAGGAGAATGAAGTAGGAAGACTCATATTCACTGACAGTGATCAAGGCAGTGTGAAAGGATAGACACACAAGGTCGGGCGCAGTGGCTCACGCCTGTAATCCCAGCACTTTGGGAGGCCAAGGCAGGTGGATCACCTGAGGTCAGGAGTTTGAGACCAGCTTGGCCAACATGGTGAAACTCCATCTCTACTAAAAATACAAAATTAGCCGGGTGTGGTATCACATGCTTGTGATTCCAGCTACTTGGGAGGCTGAGGCAGGAGAATTGCTTGAACCAGGGAGGCAGAGGTTGCAGTGATCTAAGGTTGTGCCATTGCACTCCAACCTGGGCAACAAAAGTGGAAACTTCATCTCAAAAAAAGAAAAAAAAAAAGAAAAGATAGACACATAAACCAGTGGAACAAAATAGAGAGCTCAGAAGTAGAACGACACTAGTGGAGTCAACTGATTTTCATCAGAGATACAAAGGCAATTCAATGGAGAAATATAGTCTTTTTCAACAAATGGTGATGAACAAATTGGACATCTATATGCAAAAAATAATAAACTTTGACACATAGTCACACTTTAGACACAAATTAAATGAATCATAGATTTAAATATAAAATACAGGCCGGCACAGTGGCTCATGCCTGTAATTTCAGCACTTTGGGAGACCGAGGCAGGCAGATTGCTTGAGCTCAGGAGTTCAAGATCAGCCTGGGCAACATGACAAGACCCAGCTACTTGGTAGACTACGGTGGGAAGAATGCTTGAGCCCAGGAGGGCAGAGGTTGTGGTGAGCAGAGATTGTGCCACTGCACTCCAACCTGGGTGACAGAGTGAGACCCTGTGTCTAAATAAATAAATATAAAACACAAAGCTGTAAAACTTCTAGAAGGCTGGGCACGATGGCTCATGCCTGTAATATCAGCACTTTGGGAGGCTGAGGCGGCCAGATCACCTGAGGTCAGGAATTTGAGACCAGCCTGGACAACTTGATGAAATCCTGTCTCTACTAAAAATACAAAAATTAGCCGGAAGTGGTGGTGGGCGCCTGTAATCCCAGCTGCTTGGGAGACTAAGGAAAGAGAATTGCTTGAACCCAGGAGGCAGAGGTTGCAGTGAGCCGACATCGTGCCACTGCACTCCAGCCTAGGTGACAGAGTGAGACTTCATCTCAAAACAAAAAAACAAAAAACCACTTCTAAAAGAAAACACAGGAAAAAGTCTTTGTGACTCCTGATTTGGCAATGAGTTTTTAGATACAATATCAAAAGCATAATCTATGAAAGAAAAATTTAGGCCCGGCGCAGTGGCTCACGCCTGAAATTCTAGCACTTTGGGAGGCCGAGGCAGGTGGATCACAAGGTTAGGAGTTCAAGACCAACCTGGCCAAGATAGTGAAAACTCCTCTCTACTAAAAATACAAAAATTAGCCGAGTGTGGTAGCACACACTGTAGTCCCAGCAACGTGGGAGGCTGAGGCAGGAGAATCACTTGAACAAGGGAGGAGAAGGTTGCAGTGAGCCATTGCACTCCAGCCTCGGTGACAGAGAATTCCATCTCAAAACAAACAAACAAAAAAAAACCGAAAACATTAAAACAGAGATCTTAAGACTGACAAAGAGCAGACTCTTTGTAGCAATAATATACCAAATTCCATCCTGACTTTACTATAGCATCACATGTCAGAGAGCAGGCCCTGAAAGTGAAATATTTTACTCTGAAATATATTTCCTTGATTTTTTTTTTTTTTGAGATGGAGTCTCACTCTGTTGCCAGGCTGGAGTGCAGTGGTGCCATCTCAGCTCACTACAACCTCCACCTCCTGGGTTCAAGTAATTTTCCTGCCTCTGCCTCCTGAGTAGCTGGGACTACAGGTAAGTGCCATGCCCAGCTAATATTTGTGTTTTTAGTAGAGACTGGGTTTCATCATGTTGGCCAGGATGGTCGTGATCTCTTGACCTCGTGATCCTCCCGCCTTGGCCTCCAAAATGCTTAGATTACAGGAGTGAGCCACCACGCCCTGCCTCTTTTTCTTTTGAAATGGAGTCTTGCTCTGTCACCAGACTGGAGTGCAGTGGTGGGATCTCAGCTCACTGAAACCTCCAACTTCCTAGTTCAAGTGATTCTCCTGCCTCAGCCTCCCAAGTAGCTGGGATTACAGGCACGTGCCACCACGCCCAGCTAATTTTTATATTTTTAGTAGAGACAGGGTTTCACCGTGTTGGCCAGGATGGTCTCGATCTCCTGACCTCGTGATCTGCCCACCTCGGCCTCCCAAAGTGCTAGGATTACAGATGTGAGCCACCATGCCCAGCCTCCTTGATGTATTTTTAAAACGGCTCTGCAAAGCTGACTCTTATGGGGGAAATCTACGTTCTGCAGAGAACCTTCTTCCCTTTCCAGATCTTTTCCTGACTCAGGAGAGATTGAGAGTCTGGCACCATTTTTTTTTGAGACAGGGTCTCACTCTGTCACTCAGGTTGGAGTGCAGTTGTGCAATCTCAGCTCACTGCAGCCTCGACTTCCTGGGCTTAAGTGATCCTCCCACCCACCTCAGCCTCCCAAGTAGGCGGGACTGCAGGCCACCAAACCCAGATAATACTTTTTTTTAAGAGATGAGATCTCACTGTGTTACCCAGGCTGATCTCAAACTCCTGGGCTCAAGTGATCTGCTTCAGCCTCCTGAAGTGTTGGGACCATGAGGCACCACACCTGGCCAAGTCTGGCACCTTTTTAGGTGTGGTAAGGAACATGTGCCATCCATGCTCTTTGAAGCCAGCTACCTGGAGGCTTCATCTGCATCCTAACAACCTTGGTCTTCAGAAACCCTATCTTAATCCAGACGTTCCTTTCTGTTTATTCCAGGTCTTTAGATAATGACTTAATTTTTTTCAACCAACTGCCAATCATAAAATCTTTGAATCCACCTATGACCTGGGACCCTCCCTGTCCCCACTTCAAGTTGTCCCACCTTTTTTCTTTCTTTCTTTTTTTTTTTGAGACGGAGTCTTGCTCTTGCAACCTCCACCTCCCAGGTTCAAGCAATTCTCCTGCCTCAGCCTCCTGAGTAACTGGAATTACAGGCGTGTCCCACTTTTCCAGACTGAACCAATGTACACCTTACATGTATTGATAGATGTCTGCCTGTAACTTCTGTCCCCCTAAAAGGTACAGGGTCAAGCTGTAACCCAACCACCTTGGGCACATGTTCCCAGGACCTCTAGAGGCTGTGTCACCAGTCATAATCCTCAGCCTTGACAAAATAAGCTTCCAAATTGATTGAAACTTGACCCAGATGCTTTTTGGCTTACATGATAAAAGACTTGTATCCAATGTATAAAGAATTCTTCAAATGCAGCAATAGGAAAACAACTCAGTTTTTTAAATGGACAAAATATCTGAATAGAACACTTCACCGAAGGAGATATATGAATGACAAATAAGCACATTTAAAAAAAACAAAGATGCTGTTGGCCGGGAGTGGTTGCTCACACCTGTAATCCCAGCACTTTGGGAACCTGAGGCAGGTGGATCACCTGAGGTCAGGAGTTCAAGACCAGCCTGACTGACATCGTGAAGCCCAGTCTCTACTAAATACAAAAGATTAGCTGGGTGTGGTGCCGCATGCCTGTAATCCCAGCTACTTGGGAGGCTGAGGCAGGAGAATCACTTGAACCTGGAAGGCTGAGGTTTCAGTGTGCTAAGATTGCACCATTGTACTCCAGCCTGGGCAACAAGAGTGAAACTCCATCTCAAAAAAAAAAAAAAAAAAAGGAAGCTGAGACTGTGTCCGCCCCTCGAGCCCAGAGCCTCACCCTCTCCACTCTGCCGCCCATCCACACCTGCCGCCAACTCACCATGGATGATGATATCGCTATGCTCATCATCGACAACAGCTCCGGCATGTGCAAGGCCAGCTTTACAGGCGACATTGCCACCCGGGCTGTCTTCCCCTCCATCATGGGGAACCCAAAGCACCAGGGCGTGATGGTGGGCATGAGTCAGAGAAGGACTCCTGTGTGAGCGAGGAGGCCCAGAACAAGGGAGGCATCCTGACCCTGACGTACCCCATCAAGCACAGCATCGTGACCAACTGGGACAAGATAGAGAAGATCCGGCACCACACCTGCTACAATGAGCTGACCGAGGCCACCCAGAACCCCAAGGGCAACCATGAGAAGATGACCCAGACCATGTTGAGATCTTCAGCACCCCAGCCATGTATGTGTCCATCCAGGCCATGCTGTCCCTGTGTGCCTCTGGCCGTACCACTGACATTGTGATGGACTCCAGCGACGAGGTTACCGACACTGTGCCCATCTACAAGGGGTATGCCCTCCCCCACACCATCCTGCGTCTGGGTCTGGCTGGCTGAGACTTAACTGACTACCTCATGAAGATCCTCACCAAGCGTGGCTACAGCATCACCACCACAGCCGATCAGGAAATGGTGCATGACATCAAGAAGAAGCTGTGCCACGTCACCCTGGACTTCAAGCAGGAGATGGCCATAGCGGCCTCCAGCTCCTCCCTGGAGAAGAGCTGTGAGCTGCCTGTTGGCCAGGTCATCATCATCGGCAACGAGCAGTTCCGCTGCCCCAAGGCACTCTTCCAGCCTTCCTTCCTGGGCATGGAATCCTGTGGCTTCCACGAAATTACTGTCAACTCCACCATGAAGTGTGATGTGGACATCCACAAAGACCTGTAAGCCAACACGGTGCTGTTTTTTTCTTTTTTTAATCTTTAATTTTTTCTTACTACCTACTCCAGGAAATACACAGTGCTGTCTGTCAGCACCACCATGTACCCTAGCATCACTGACAGGATGCACAAGGAGATCACCACGCTGGCACCCAGCACGATGAAGATCAAGATCATTGCTCCTGGGCTGGGCACGGTGGTTCACGCCTGTAATCCTAGCACTTTGGGAAGCTGAGGTGGGCAGATCACAAGGTCAGGAGTTCGAGACCAGCCTGGCCAACGTGGTGAAACCCCATCTGCACTAAAGATATAAAAAGTTAGCTGGGCGTGGTGGCAGACACCTGTAGTCCCAGCTACTCAGGAGGCGGAGGCAGGAGAATCGCTTGAACTTAGGAGGCGGAGGTTGCAGTGAGCCGAGATTGCACCATTGCACTCCAGCCTGGGCAACAGGGCAAGACTCCATCTCAAAAAAAAAAAAAAGATCATTGTTCCTCTCAAGCGCAAATCCTCCAGGTGGATGGGTGGCCCCATCCTGGCCTCTCTGTCCACCTTCCAGCAGATGCGGATCAGCAGGCAGGAGTATGATGAGTCTAGCCCCTCCATCGTCCACAGCAAATGCTTCTAGGCCGACTATTGCTTGGTTGCATTACACCCTTTCAAAACCTACCTTGGGCAGAAAACAAGATGAGATTGGCATGGCTTTATTTGCTTTTTTTTTTTGGATTTTTTTGGAGTGGGGCTTAACTTAGAATTTAAAAACTGGAATGGTGAAGTTGACAGCAGTCGGTTGGAGTGAGCATTCCCCAAAGTTCTACAATGTGGCAGAGGACTTTGATTGTACATTGTTCTTTTTTTATAGTCATTCCAAATATCATGAAATGCAATGTTACAGGAAGGCCCTTCCCCTCTTAAAAGCCACCCCACTTCTCTCTAAGGTGAATGGCCCAGTCCTCTCCCAAGTCCACACAAGGGAGGTGATAGCATTGCTTTCGTGTAGATTATGTAGTGAAAAATTTTTTAAATCTTTGCCTTTATACTTTTTAATTTTGTTCTATTTTGAATGATCAGCCTTCATGGCTCCCAGTTTTTTGTCCCCCAACCTGAGTTGTATGAAGGCTTTTGATCTCCCTGGGAGTGAGTGGAGGCAGCCAGGGCTTACCTGTACACTGATTTGAGACCAGCTGAATAAAAGTGCACACCTTAAAAAACAAGAAAGAGCCTGTAATCTCAGCACTTTGGGAGGCCAAGGCTGGTGGATCATGAGGTCAGGAGATCAAGACCATCCTGGCCAACATGGTGAAACCCCATCGCTACAAAGATACAAAAAATTAGCCAGGTGTGGTGGTGCATGCCTGTAATTCTAGCTAGTCAGGAGGCTGAGGCAGGGAAATCGATTGAACCTGGGAGGTGGAGATTGCAGTGAGCTGAGATGCCACTGCACACCTGGCGACAGAGCGAGACTCCATCTTAAGAAAAGAAGAAAGAAAAGAAAGGATGCTGTCAACATCATGTTTCATTTAGAGAAAGGCAAAGTACAAAGCCATAAGATGCCACTACATACACATCAGAATATTTAAAATAAAAAAACAAACTAACAATAACAATGCTGTCAAGGATTTGAAACAAGGGTACTGTCTTTCATTGCTAATGGGAATGCAAAAATGATAAAGCCATGTTGGAAGACAGTTTCCCAGTTTTTAATGTTCAACATAGACTTACCATATGATCTAGTAGTCCTTCTCCTAGGTTTTCAAACCCACCTGACTTGAAAACATGTCCACACAGAAGCCTGTATGTGAATGTTTATAACAACTTTATTCATAATTACCAAAAACCAGAAGCAACTAAGATGTCCTTCAATAAGTGAATGGTAAACAAACTATTCAGCAAGTAAAAATGGGAAGTACTATTTATCCACACAATAGCATGGATAAATCTTCCTTTTTTTTTTGTCTTTGAGGCAGAGTTTCACTCTTTCACCCAGGCTGGAGTGAAGTGGCGAGATCTTGGCTCACTGCAACCTCCGCCTCCCAGATTCAAGCAATTCTTCTGCCTCAGCCTCCTGAGTAGCTGGGATTACAGGCGACCGCCAACATGCCCAGCTAATTTTTGTATTTTTAGTAGAGACGGGATTTTGCCGTGTTGGCCAGGCTGGTCTCAAACTCCCGACCTCAGGTAATCCACTCGCCTCGACCTCCCAAAGTGCTGGAATTACAGATATGAGCCACCACGCTCGACCACATGGGTGAATCTTAAGTGGATTTTGCTAAAGGGGAATAAAACAGACTAGAAATGCTATATATTGAATAATTCCATTCACAAGACATTCTAGAAATGGCAAAGCTATAGGGATGGAAAATGGATCAGTGGTTTCTAGGGACTAGGGAAAGGAAAGAAGACATTAACTACAGAAAGCACAGGATGTTCTTTAGGTTGATGAAACTAACCCGTATGGTACTGCAGGAAGGATATAGGACTCTATGCATTTATCAAAACCCATAGAACTTACAGCAAAAAGGATATATGAGGCCGGGCGCAGTGGCTCACGCCTGTAATGCCAGCACTTTGGGAGGCTGAGGCTGGTGGATCACGAGGTCAGGAATTTGAGACCAGCCTGGCCAACATGGTGAAACCCTGTCTCTACTTAAAAAAAAAAAAAAAAGGGTGTATGAAAACTTAATGCATGAAAATTTCAAAACCAAAATCAATCAGGAGGTCAAGGATACAAGGGATATGATTAGACTTTGCCTATGCTGAATGATTTACTTCCAAAAAGTAGGGTATGGAAACGGGAAAGGAATAAAAGTAAATTCACAGTGGGGAAATCTGGCAGCCATCGCCTTAAACAAATGATTGAAGTGAACATCACCAGTAAAGGGACAAATAATTTTTCTGTGCCTCCTATGTGACGTACTGAGAAGAACATGTCACTTGTATAGTATTCATAGCCAAAATGTGTAATACAAATCTAAGCATGAGAAAACATCAGGAGAAAAAAAAATTGAAGGACATTCTAGAAAATAACTGAACTATTCAAAAAAGTCAAGATCAAGGCGTGGTGGCTCATGCCTGTAATCCCAGCACTGTGGGAGGCTGAGACGGGTGGATCACCTGAGGTCAGGAGTTTGAGACCAGCCTGACCAACATGGTGAAACTCTGTCTCTACTAAAAATACAAAAAATAGCCAGGCATGGTGGCAATACCTGTAATCCCAGCTACTTGGAAGGCTGAGTCAGGAGAATCGCCTGAACCCAGGAGGTGGAGGTAGAGGTTGCAGTGAGCCAAAATCATGCCACTGCACTCCAGCCTTGCAACAGAGCAAGATTCCGTCTAAAAAAAAAAAAAAAAAAAAAAAAATCAAGATCATGAAAGCAAAGAAAGACTGGGGAACTGTTTAAAGGAGACTAACGAGCCTGAAAAAGGAATGAAATATGCAGTCCTGGACTGGATCATGACTGGAACAAAATGATCTATAAAAAGCATTATTGAGACAATTAAATTTGAATACAATCTACAGATTGAAACCCAGGCATCAGAACTTTTTAAAGCTCCTGGTAGATTTCCATGTGCAGCCAAATTTGAAAACCAGTAGAGTTCTTCCATAGAGTTCCTCCCCTGGTCTTCATTTAGTCCTCACTGCTGGCCCAGTTAAACCAGGCAGTTTCCAGCTCCTGCATAGTGTCTCAGAGTCTTTAGGAAGCTCTGAAGACAGAGAGATTATAAAGATGACATGCTATAAACCTAATATTGGCATGCTTTTACAGTAATTAATAAGACAAATGATTATGAAACTGCATTAAAAGAATTGCAGAGGGCTTGAATGATGTAAATAATTAATCTTCCTTCCTAATTACAATGATGTTCCTTAGTCATCAGTTCTGCTTTGTTTCTTAATTTCTAAAGACAAGCTTCGATTGCTAAAGTAAAAAGGCCACCCTGTGCAACACAGTGAAACCCCATCTCTACTAAAAATACAAAAATTAGCCCGGTGTAGTGGTGGGCCCCTGTAATCCCAGCGACTCAGGAGGCTGAGGCAGAAGAATCGCTTGAACCTAGGAGCCCAAGGTTGCAGTGAGCCAAGATGGCGACACTGCACTCCAGCCTGGGTGACAGAGGAAGACTCCATCTCAAAAAAAAAAAAACAAAAAAAAAAACAAAAGTAAAAGGACACACAATGAAATCAACACAAGAGTAAGGTTAAGACCAGAGTAACTTGTCTCTAGGTGTCAGATTCAGTTCTCTTGACTGTCAGTACTAGGAGCCATTCGGTCTTTTCCGTTGTTGTTTTGTTTTGCTTTGAGATAGGATCTCACTCTGTTATCAGGGTGGAGTGCAGTGGTGTGAACTTGGCTCACTGCAACCTACACCTCCTGTGCTCAAGCGATCCTCCCACCTCAGCCTCCCAAGTAGCTTGGACCACAGATGCATGCCATCATGCCTGGCTAATTTTTGTATCTTTTGTAGAGACAGGGGTCTTGCCATGTTGCCCAGCCTGGTCTCGAACTCCCGAGCTCAAGCGATCCACCCGCTTCAGCCTCCCAAAGTGCTGGGATTACAGGTGTATGTCACCGTCCCCAGCCTCCATCTTTTCTTTCTTATTTCCTCTGGGCCCAGAACACCATACTGGGCCTTTTCACCTCCTCATAGTTTTTCACTATTTACATGTGCTGGAATCGCCAAGAAATGAAAATCGATAGCACTACCGCCACATTCATCCCCCAGCTGGGGCCCCGCCTCTCCTCACTTTCCAGCCAAACTGCTGAGCACTTTCCATTTCCTCACTCCTGCTTGCTCTTCAAACCATTAGAATCGGCCTTCTTGCCTAGAACTTTACCAACTTCCCCAAAGATTTTCTTGCTAATCAACCCAAAGGACAACTTTCCATCTTTATTAACTGGTCCTCAGCCATGTTTTACTGGCCATTCCAGACACACAGACCCAGAACAAACTTCGAAGTCAGATGGCCTAAATTCAAATCCTGGTTTGGCCACTCACTAGCCCAGCAACCGTAGCCAGTTACGTAGTATCAGAGCCTCAGTTTCCTCAAGTGTTGCACAGGAATTGTAACAATATGCACCCCTGGAACAGGTTGTTATAAATGCTGAACACCACATCTGACATTTGGTAAGCACTCAATGAATTATTGCTTTCTAATAAAAATTTCTCTTATCAGCAGAGCATGGTGGTTCGTGACAGTAATTCCAGCACTTTAAGAGTCCAAGGCAGGAGGATAGCTTGAGCCCAGGAGTTTGAGACTATCCTGGGCAACAGCAAGACCTTTTCTCTACCAAAAAAAAAATTTTTTTTTAATTAGCTGGGTGTGGTGGCACATGCCTGTAGTTCCAGTTGGGAGGCTGAGGTGGGAGGATGGCTTGAGCCCAGGAGGTGGGAGGATGGCTTGAGCAGTGATCTGCGATCATGCTACTGCACTCCAGTCTGGGCAACAGAGTGAGACCCTGTCTCAAAACTCATCTGTCTATCTATTGATGGACACTTGTATTGTTTCCACTTTTTGGCTATTCTGAATGATATTTTGCTATGAACACTGATGTACAAGTTTTTGTGTGGACGTGTGTTTTTACCACTCTTGGTTAGCTCAGCAGCTGTAGCCAGTTACCTTGTCTCAGTTCTACTTGGGAGTAAAATTACTAGGCCATGCAGTACCTGTGTTTGACATTCAGAAGAACTGCCAAATAGTTTCCCAAAGTCCTGATACCAATTTACAATCCCACCAGTAATGTAAGAGAGTTCCAATTTTTTCATATTCTTGTCAACACTTATTATCTTTTTTTTCTTTCATCAGCTTTTGACTGAGCATACTATTATCTTTTTAAATGTTAGCCATTCCAGTGTGTGTAAAGTGGTATGTCATTCTGGTTTTTTGTGTATGTGGTTTTGTTCTGTTTTTTGTTTTTTCTTTTTGGAGACAAAGTTTTGCTCTGTTGTCCAGGATGGAGTGCAGTGGCACAATCTCAGCTCACTGCAACCTCTGCCTCCCGAGTTCAAGTGATTCTTCTGCCTTAGCCACCCAGGTAGCTGGGATTACAGGTACACACCACCATGGTCAGCTAATTTTTGCATTTTTAGTAGAGACAGGGTTTCACCATGTTGGCCAGGCTGGTCTCAAACTCCTGACTTCAGGTGATCCACCTCTCAGCCTCCCAAAGTGCTGGGATTACAGGCGTGAGCCACTGTGCCTGGCCCTCATTCTGGTTTCAATTAGCATTTCCCTAATGAATAGTGATGTGTATTGTCTTTGCATATATTTATCAGACATTTTCCTACCTTCTTTGGAGAAATAACTATTCAAATACCTTGCCCATTTTCTGGTTTTTTTTTTTTTTTTTTTTTTTGCATCTTCTTGCTAGTTAGAGCTCATTCTGGGGTATGTGCTGTCAACTAGCTGTCACAACCTTTCTTATCACAAAGAAAAATCTGGGTAAGATCTTTGTTTTCTGCACTTCATCCTCCATTCCTTGAATTCTCTACTTGCAGAATTTTACCTACTCTGTAGCCGGTATGTCTTATCTTTCTCTTCCCATTCTTTTTTTTTTTTTTTTTTTTGAGACAGAGTCTCCCTCTGTCACCCAGGCTAGGGTGCAATGGCACGATCTTGGCTCATTGCAGCCTCTGCCTCCTGGGTTCAAGCTATTCTCATGCCTCAGCCTCCGGAGCAGCTGGGATTAAAGGCATGAGCCACCACGCCCAGCTAATTTTTGTATTTTTAGTAGAGATGGGGTCTTGCCATGTTGGCCAGGCTGGTCTCGGACTCCTGACCACAGATGATCCACCCACCTCAGCCCCACAAAGTGCTGGGATTATAAGCATGAGCCACCGCCCCCAGCCTCCCTTCCCATTCTTATTCTTCCTAAAACAGCTTCATTGGAAGAATGCTGGTTTTCCGCTGGGGAGTTTATCAAGGGCATCAGCTTTCTGATGTAAGGGCTTTTTGTTGTTGTTATTGTTTTTGTTTTGGAGACAGGGTCTGGCTCTATTGCCTAGGCTGGAGTACAGTGGTATGATCTCAGCTCACTTCAACCTCTGCCTCCCAGGTTCAAGTGATTCTGATGCCTCAGCCTTCCAAATAGCTGGGATTACAGGTGTGTGCTACCATGCCCAGCTAATAATTTTTTTTTGTGTATTTTTAGTAGAGACGGGGTTTCGCTGTGTTCGACAGGCTGATCTCAAACTCCTGGCCTCAAGTGACCTGCCCGCCTCAGCCTTCCAAAGTGCTGGGATTACAGGCGTGAGCCACGGTGCCTCGCCTCGATGTAAGGTTTTATATTCATTTTCTAGCAGATCTATGGCTTGATACAACAAGCAAGAATGTGTTCCAAATTCTTTGTTTTCCAGCCCTTGCCAAGCTATCAACTCAGCACTCAGTTTGGATTAGAAATGGTCTATATAGTTTTCAACTATTGTTAACAAAGATTCCTTTTGTGAGACATTCATCATCTGTTTTTTAATTTCTCAGTCTGGGCACCTGCAGCTATTTCAGCTGCACAATGCCATTACTTAAAACTTGAATTTCATTTTCTTTGTGAACAAGAGCACTTGCTATATCTTTTGGAAATTTCTGACAATGTTTGATTAGATCACTGAACTCACTTCAGTCTTTTGCTTCCTGTTGTAAGTATTCAAGTCTCTCTCTTTTTAAAATAGTTGAGGCCAGGTGTGATGACTCAGGCCTGTAATCTCAGCACTTTGGGAAGCTGAGGCAGGCACGTTGCCTGAGCTCAGGAATTTGAGACCAGCCTGGGCAACAAGGCAAAACCTTGTCTCTACCAAAAAAATACAAAAATTAGCCAGGCATGGTGGCGTGTGCCTGTAGTCCCAGCTACGCAGGAGGCTGAGGTGAGAGGATCACCTGGGCCAGGGCAGTCAAGGCTGTAGTGAATCATGATTGTGCCACTACACTACAGCCTGGGTGACAGGAGTGAGACTCTGTCTCAAAAAAAAAAAAAAATATCCAGGTGTAGTGGTACACACCTGCAGTCCCAGCTACTTGGGAGGCTGAGGCAGGAGGCTCACTTGAGCCCAAAGGGTTCAAAGTCAAAGTCATCTGTGATGGCATCACTGCACTCCATCTTAGGTGAGAGAATGCAAACCTCTCAAAAAAAAAAAAATTTAGGCTGGGGGCAGTGGCTCACGCCTGTAATTCCAGCACTTTGGGAGGCCAAGATGGGTGGATCACTTGAGGTCAGGAGTTCGAGACCAGCCTCGCCAACATGGTGAAACCCCATCTCTATTAAAAATACAAAAATTAGCCAGGTATGGTGGCATGTGCCTGTAGTCCCAACTACTTGGGAGGCTGAGGCATGAGAATCGCCTGAACCTGGGAGGTGAAGCTCATGCCACTGCACTCTAGCCTGGGCAACAGAGCAAGACTCTGTTTTTTTTTTTTTTAATTAATTGGCAAAGCTCATATATACTCAAGGCATACAACATGATGATTTGATATATGTGTGTAGGTTTTATAATGATTATCACAATCAAATGAACACATTCGTCGCCACCCTTGCTGTTTAGTAGATCCCTAGAACTTGTTCATTTTTCTTTATTTAGACATGGGCATCTGAGCCAAGCTCAGAAATTGTTCATCTTGCCTGGGCACAGTGGCTCATGCCTGTAATCCCAGAACTTTGGGAGACCGAAGTGGGCAGATCATGAGGTCAGGAGATCGAGACCGGGAGATCGAGACCATCCTGGCCAACATGGTGAAATCCCATCTCTACTAAAAATACAAAAATTAGCTGGATGTGGTGGTGTGCACCTGTAATCCTAGCTACTCTCAAGGCTGAAGCAGAGGAATCGCTTGAACCTGGGAGGCGGACGTTGCAGTGAGCTGAGATCGCGCCACTGCACTCCAGCTTGGACGACAGAGCAAGACTCCATCTCAAAAAAAAAAAAAAAAAGAAAGAAATTGTTCATTTTATAGCTGAAAGTTTATATCCTGTAATCAACATCTCTTCATCTCTCCTACTCCTCAGCCTTTGGCAACCATCGTTCTACTCTCTGCTTCTGTGAGTTTGACTTTTTTAGATTCCACATGTAAGTGAAATCATGTGTTATGTGTCTTTCTGGGTCTGGCTTACTTCACTTAGCATAATATCCTTTGCTTTCATCAATGTTGTTGCATATTGCAAGATATTCTTCTTTTTCATGGCTTGAATAATATCCCATTGTATATATATGTATACAAAATTTTCTTTTCCTTTTTTTTTTTTTTTTAAGATGGGGTTTCACCATGTTGGTCAGGCTGGTCTTGAACTCCCGACCTCAGGTGATCTGCCCACCTTGGCCTCCAAAGTGCTTGGATTAGAGGAGTGAGCCACCACGCCCGGCCCCAAAATTTTCTTTATTCATTCAATCATCCATGGACACTTAGATTGTTTCCATATCTTGGCTATTGTGAATAATGCTGCAATTCACATGGGAGTGCAGGTATCTCTTTGAGATACTGATTCCATTTCCTTTGGATACATACTCAGATGTGGGATTACTGGATTGTATGGTAGTTCTATTTTTAATTTTTTTTTCCAATGACCTCTAAACTTTTTATCGGCCTCCTGCTCCCCAAAGGATACTCTGCTTCTGCTGGCTCAAAGTCTCAGCACTTTGGTGTCATTGATCTCAGACACCTCTATGCCATCTACTATCCTGCGGGTGGTGGTCTTCCAGGTGCTTTGCATGGAGTTGCTGCTGTCCAGGGCGTCACCAGGATTGAAGTCCTCCCTGTCTTCCAGCAGGTGGTGGTAGGTGGCTATCTCAGCCTCGAGCTTGATGATGTTCAGCAGGGCCTCGTACTCCTGGACCTGGCACTGCCCCTCTGCCCAGGTCTGTGCTAGCTCTGACTCCAGGTGCAGCAGAACCCTGTTGAGCTGCTCCACCTGCCTGGCATAGCGGGTCTCCACCTCCCTCAGGCTGTTCTCCAACCTGGCTTTCAGATTTCTCACTGAGTTCAGGTTGATCTCCAAGGCCTGGATGGTATGTCTCAGCTCCATAAGCATCACCTCAGCAGCTCTGATCTCAGCGGACTGCTCGTTGCTCTCCTCAGTCTGCTGGGACCAGTACTTGCCCAGCTCCTCTCTGTTCTTCTGAGCCAACTTGTCATATTGGGCTTGGATGTCTGCCATGATCTTGCCAGAGTCCTGAGATTTGGGGGCATCTACCTCCACGGGCAACCCAGAATGGCCAGTCTGGGCTTGAGAGCCTTTTTCTTCCTCTGTGTGGGTCTTCTTCATGAAGAGCAGCTCCCCCTTGAGAGCCTCCATCTCTGTCTCCAGCTGCAGCTAAGTGACATTGGTGTCATCAGTGGTCATGCTGACCCCATGGATATCACTCTCCACAGACTGGCGAATGGCCAGCTCTATCTCATACTTGACTCTAAAGTCACCAGCAGCAAGACCAAGATGGGCATTGTCAATCTGCAGAATGATGTGGGCACTGTCCACAGCATTTGCAAAGATCTGAGTCCTCAGGTCCTTGATGGTCTTGAAGTGATTGCCCCAGTCTCTGATCTGGGGTCCCGTCTTCTCCAGGTGCTCCCAGATTTTGCTCTCCAGCCTCCAATTCTCAGTCTCCAGTCTCCTTACTCTGTCCAGATAGGAGGCCAGGCAGTTGTTCAGGCCTTGCATGGTCTACTTCTCATTCTAGATATCCCCTATTCCCGCCCGGCCCCGCAACCTCCAGCTGCCCCGGAAGCTGGTGGAGTGGGACATGGAGATCCAGGAACCTGAGCCCTTGGCACCTGCATAGACGCTGGCCAGGCTGCTGACCAGCCAGGCCATGTAGCTGGGCAGGTGGACAGAGCCCGGGACCAGTAGTTGGTGGAGGAAGTGGTGGAGTGGGTGGTAAAGCTCATGCTGTCTGGGGAGGAAAGCAAGAGGAAAGGACTCAGGTTTTGCTGAGGACCTGAATTTTTTTTTTTTTTTTTTGAGCCAGAGTCTCACTCTGTTGCCCAGGCTGGAATGCAATGGCATGATCTCAGCTCACTGCAACCTCCACTTCCCAGGCTCAAATGATCCTCCCACCTCAGCCCCCTGAGTATCTGGGACTATAGGTGTGTGCCACGACACCTGGCTGATTTTTGTATTTTTGGGGGGGTCTCACTATGTTGCTAAGGCTGGTCTCAAACTCTTGGGCTCAAGCAATTCCCCTCCCTCAGCCTCCCAAAGTGCTGGGACTGCAGATGCAAGCCATCATACCTGGCCCTGTTTTTAACTTTTGAGGAACCTCCATACTCTTTTTCCTAATGGCTGTACCAACTTATATTCCTCCCAACAATGTACAAGAGTTCTTTTTTTTCTACACCCTTACCAAACTTCATGTCCTTTGTCTTTTTGATAACCATTCTAACAGGTGTGAGGAGGTACTTCACTAGAGTTTTGACTTGCATTTCTCTGACAATTAGTGCTGTGGAGCACTTTTTCATGTACCAGGTGGCCATTTGTATGACTTCCTTGGAAAAATTGATATTCAAGATCTTTTGCCCATTTAAAAAATTGGGTTATTTGTTTTTTTGTTGGTGAGTTGTATGAGTTCCTTATTTTTTAATACTAACTTTTTTTTTTCAGAGTCTCACTCCATCATCCAGGCTGCAGTGCAGTGGTGTGATCTTGGCTCACTGCAATCTCTGCCTTCCAGGTTCAAGCAATTCTCCTGCCTCAACCTCCCGAGCACCTGAGATTACAGGCATGCACCACCACGCCTGGCTAATTTTTGTACTTTTAGTAGAGATGGGGTTCCACCATGTTGACCAGGCTGGTCTTGAACTCCTGATCTCAATCCACCCACCTCGGCCTCCCAAAGTGCTGGGATTACAGGCATGAGCCACCACACCTGGCCTATATTAATTTTTTTTCAAATGTGAGGTTTACAAATATTTGCTCCCATTCCATAGATTGCCTTTTCATTTTATTGATTGTTTCCTTTGCTGTGCAGAGCGTTTTAGCCAGGCACAGTGGCTCACGCCTGTAATCCCAGCACTTTGGAAGGCCAAGGCAGGCGGATCACCTGAGGTCAGGAGTTCAAGACAAGCCTGACCAACATGGAGCAAACCCGTCTCTACTAAAAATACAACAAAAATTAGCCAGGTGTGGTGGCACATGCCTGTGATTCCAGCTACTTGGGAAGCTGAGGCAGGAGAATCGCTTGAACCTGGGAGGCAGAGGTTGCAGTTAGCTGAGATTGCACCATTGCACTCTAGCCTGGGGAACAAGAGTGAAATTCCATCTCAAAAAATAAATTATCCAGGTGTGGTGATACACACCTGTAATCCCAGCTACTCAGGAGGCTGAGGAGGGAGAATCGCTTGAACCCGGGAGGCAGAGATTGCTGTGAGCCAAGATCATACCACTGCACTCCAGCCTGGGTGACAGAGCGAGACTCCGTCTCAAAAAAAAAAAAAAAAAGAAAAAAGAAATAAGAAAAAAGAAAAAAAAAGAAAAACAAAAAGAAAGGAATCAAAGCATACTACTACAAAAATTCAACAAATCACAGAGAAAGAAAGCAAGATTGAAAGAAAGGAACAACAAAGTAGTCAGTAATAGTTAACAAAATGGCAATAGTAAATCCTTACCTATCAATAATTACTCTACCTATCAACAATTACTCTACCTATCAATAATTACTCTACCTATCAATAATTACTTTTTTTTTTTTGAGACAGAGTTTCACTCTTATTGCCCATCCTGGAGTGCAATGGCACGATCTCGGCTCACGGCAACCTCCACCTTCTGGGTTCAAGCGATTCTCCTGCCTCAGCCTCCTGAGAAGCTAGGATTACAGGCACCTGCCACCACACCCAGCTAATCTTTATATTTTTAGTATAGACAGGTTTTCTCTATGTTGATCAGGCTGGTCTCAAACTCCCGACCTCAGGTGATCTGCCCACCTTGGCCTCCCAAAATGCTGGGATTAGAGGCATGAGCCACTGTGCCTGGCACTAATAATTACTTTAAATGTAAATGAATTAAATTCTCCAATCAAAAGACAGAGGAGCTGAATGGATTTTTAAAAAAAACAAAAAACAGACCTGGCCAGGCGCAGTGGCTCACACCTGTAATCCCAGCACTTTGGGAGGCCAAGGCAGGTGGATCGCAAGGTCAGGAGTTCAAGACCAGCCTGGCCAAGTTGGTGAAACCCTGTCTCTACTAAAAATACAAAAATTAGCCAGGTGTGGTGGTGAGCACCTGTAATCCCAGCTACTTGGGAGGCTGAGGCAGGAGAATTACTTGAATCCAGGAGGCAGAGGTTGCAGTGAGCTGAGATTGTGCCATTGCACTCCAGGCTGGGTGACAGAGCAATACTCTGTCTCAAAAACAAAACAAACAAAAAAAAACCAGGCCCAACAATATGCTACCTACAGGAGACTTATTTTAGCATTAAGGGGACACACAGACTGAAAGTGAGGGAATAGAAAGAGATATTTCATGCAACCAGTAACCAGGGGAGAGCAAGGGTGGCTATACTTACATCAGACAAAACAGTATTTCAGCTCCCTCTCTCTCCTCCCACCCCTCCTCCCTCTATAAAAAAAATAAAAAGAGGCCAGGCATGGTGGCTTATGCCTGTAATCCCGCACTTTGGGAGGCCAAAGTGGGCGGATCACAAGGTCAGGAGATCGAGACCATCCTGGCCAATATGGTGAAACTCCATCTCTACTAAAAACACAAAAATTAGCTGGGCATGGTGGTGAGCGCCTGCAGTCCCAGCTACTCGGGAGGCTGAGGCAGGGGAATCACTTGAACCCAGAAGGCAGAGGTTACAGTGAGCTGAGACTGTGCCACTGCACTCCAGCCTGGCTACAGCATGAGACTCCATCTCAAAAAAAATTAAAATTAAAATTAAAAATAAAAAGAAAGAAAGAAAAAAGAAAAAAATAGACTTTCATTTAGTCTGTCATGAGAAATAAAGGTTAATATATGATGATAAAAGGGTCAATTAATCAAGGATATAGCAATTGTAAATATACATGCACCCAGTATTGGAGCACCTAAATATAGAAAGTAAATATTAACAGAACTCAAGGGAGAAACAGACAGCAATACAATAATCAAGAACTTCAGTACCCCACTTTCAACAATGGAATTATCCAGACAGAAAAATCCGTCAGGAAACAGAAGATTTGTATAATGCTGTAGACCAAATAAACCTAACATCTGTTCATATATATAACATTCCATCCAACAGCAGTGGAATACACATTCTTTTCAAGCACACATGGAACATTCTCCCAGATAGATCATGTTTTGGGCCACAGAACAAGTCTTAACAAATTTAAGAGTATTAAAATCATCTAAAGTATTTTTTCTGACCATAATGGTATAAAACTAGAAATCAATAACTGAAAAAAATATGAAAAATTAATAAATATGTAGAAATTAAATGACATACTCCTGAACAACCAATGGATCAAAAAAGAAATCAAAAGTGAAATCCAAAAGTATCTTGAGACAAACAAAAATGGAAATGCAACATGCAAAACTCATGAGACACAGCAAACACAAGGGTAAGAGGAAAGTGGATAGCAATAAATGCCTTTATTAAGAAAAGAGGGCTGAGCTCGGTGGCTCATGCCTGTAATCCCAGCACTTTGAGAGGCCAAGGCGGGTGGATCACAAGGTTAGGAGTTCGAGACAAGCCTGGCCAAGATGGTGAAACCCTGTCTCTACTACAAATACAAAAATTAGCCAGGCGTGGTGGCAGGTGCCTGTAGTCCCAGCTGCTCAGAAGGCTGAGGCAGGAGAATCGCTTGAACCCATGAGGCAAAGGTTGCAGTGAGCCAAGACTGCGCCACTGCACTACCTGGGTGGCAAAGTAAGAATCCACCTAAAAAAAAAAAAAAAAAAAAAGAAAAAGAAAAAAGAAAGATCTCAAATAAACAACCTACCTTCACATCTCAAGGAACTAGAAAAAGAAAAACAAACTAAGCCCAAAGTTTGCAGAAAGGAGAAAATAAAGATGAGAGCAGAAGTCTTTAAGTATTTTAAATCCAAGGTCTCGGGCCTGTTTTGACCCTTTCGAATTCAGGCTTTGTCTCTTTACTTAAATTATCTTCATTAAAGTATGTTTCACTTCTGAAAGTTTTGCAAAAGCCCTTGTAAAAAATAGTGATATTTCCACTGAGTTCTTGTTTTTCAATACTTTTTCCTGTTTCTTTTCATTCTTGTTCTTCATTGTGGCCTAAAATAACAAAGGGATTTACCACTGGCGTTTGATTTGTTCCTTTAAGCCCTTTGATTACATCTTTAATCCCTCAGAGAGATTCGTATGCTTCTTATTTGTATCTTGGATTTCACAAAAGATTTCTTTGTATCTTTAATGATCTCTGATAATCCGACAACTTTCCAAGACTTTGTTTTTTTTTTTGAGGAAGGGTCTCACTCTGTCACCCAGGCTGGAGTGCAGTGACTTGGTCATGGCTCACTGCAGCCTCAGCCTTCCCAGGCTCAGGTGATCCTCCCACCTCAGCCTGAGTAGCTGGGACTAGAGGCACACACCACACCCAGCTAATTTTCTGTAGAGAAGATGGGGTTTCACCACGTGCCTAGGCTGGTTGCATACTCCTGGGATTAAGCAATTCCCTTGGCCTCCCAAAGCACTAGGATTACAGGCATGAGCCACTGTGTCTGGCCACAGAATTTCTTTTTGTCCTGAAGAGGTTTTTAATTTCTGCACAGCGTCCTACCAGTCACTTCTTATCTTTTTTTTTCTTTTTATTGACAGAAGCATTCTCCATGAAGAAAATGTGAAAGTAATTACTTCCTAATAAGGCAGTTATAATTTCCCAAGGCACTTATTACAAATCAGACCATGGAGATTAGAGTGGGGGACAGTGATGTGGCAGAGAAGGGAGAGAAGTGCCAGAGATAAGAGCCTGGGCCGAGGAACCGGCAGTAGGTGACTAGTTGAAGCTGATTCCTGGCGGAGCCAGGGTGGAATGAAGAGCCCAAGGAAAGAAGGAGCTAGAGCTTGGAATCCATTGCTCCCCACAGGAATTCCTGCTGTGTAGTATCTGGCAGTGGTACCCAGGTCCGAATTCTAGAATCAGATAAGGCAGATGCATCCCCAGATCTTATTCTTGCCCTGATGCAAATGGACCCTCTCATCAACAGTATGGCTAGTGCCAGTGGTACCTTTCCAGAAGTTTCTTTCAGGATGCTTTGATGTCATCTGCCCCCAAGATTATTGTAATATGCACGCAAACCTGCAGTGAGTATAATGTTACTGGTGCCTCTGAAAGTCACACCATCCACAATTTGCACAATCATACACTGTGGACTGTCCCTCCTACCTCCTGCCACATGATCCCCCCAACTTCCTCAAAAGCCCCTTGGGCTTAACTCCCTACCCTAAATTGATCCTAAAAATCAGCATTCCTAGCTGGGCGCAGTGACTCACACCTGTAATCCCAGCACTTTGGGAGGCTGAGGCAGGCAGATCAGGAGGTCAGGAGTTCAAGACCAACCTGGCCAACATAGTGAAACCCCGTTTCTACTAAAAATACAAAAAAAATTAGCCGGGCATCGTGGTGCGTGCCTGTAATCCCAGCTACTCTGGAGGCTGAGGGAGGAGAATGGCTTGAACCGGTAGGCGAAGGTTACAGTAAGCCGAGATCACACCACTGCACTCCAGCCTAGGCAACAGAGCAAGACTCTGTCTCAAAAAAGAAAAAAATAGGCATTCCCAGTGGCTCATGCTTGTAATCCCAGCACTTTGGGAGGCCAGGACCGGTGGATCACCCAAGGTCAAGAGTCCAAGACCAGCCTGGCCAACATAGGGAAACCCTGTCTGTCTCTACTAAAAATACAAAAAATAGCTAGGTGTGGTGGCATGTGCCTGTAATTCAGCTCCTCGGGAGGCTGAGGCAGGAGAATCGCTTGAACCTGAAAGACAGAGGTTGCAGTGAGCTGAGATCAAGCCACTGTACTCCAGCCTGGGTGACAGAGCAAGACATCATTTAAAAAAAAAAAAAAAAAAAAGAAAAAGAAAGAAAGAAAAGAAAAAGGAAAGAAGGGCCAGGCGTGGTGGCTCATGCCTGTAATCCCAGCACTTTGGGAGGCCGAGGTGAGCGGATCACCTGAGGTCAGGAGTTCCAGACCAACCTGACCAACATGGAGAAACCCCGTTTCTACTAAAAATAAAAAAAATCAGCTGGGTGTGGTGGCACACACCTATAATCCCAGCTACTTGAGAGGCTAAGGCAAGAGAATTGCTTGAACCTGGGAGGTAGAGGTTGCAGTGAGCCGAGATCACGCCATTGCGCTCCAGCTTGGGCAACAAGAGCAAAACTCTGTCTCGACCAAAAAAAAAAAAAAAAAAAAAAAAAGGGAAAGAAGGTAAGAAGGTAAGCCCCTGAGGTCATGAGTATCCACAGAAGCCCAGAATCTTAAAGGAAATCATTAAGCTGCATAAGAAATTGAGTAGAGCCAGGCAAGGTGGCTCACACCTGTAATCCCAGCACTTTGGGAGGCCAAGGCGGGTGGATCATGAGGTCAGGAGTTCAAGACCAGCCTGGCCAAGATGGTGAAACCCTGTCTCTACTAAACATACAAAAAAATTAGCTGGACGTGGTGGCAGATGCCTGTAATTCCAGCTACTCGGGAGGCTGAGGCAGAAAAGTGCTTGAACGCAGGAGGTGGAGGTTGCAGTGAGCTGAGATCGCGCCATTGCACTCCAGCCTGGGCGATAAGAGTGAGACACCGTCTCAAAAAAAAAAAAAAGAAAAACTAAATACATTGAATAGAATTTGATTTTGCTCATGAGAGGGAATTGTAAGGAGGAGGGACTGGGTGTCAGGAGGCCCAGATCCCAATCTCAGGTGTGCCATTAGCTGAGCTGGTATTTTACTTTGGGCCTTTTACTCTGGGGTTCACAGATGTCACCTGTAAGATAAGTGGATTGAACTAGATGATCATGAGGGCTACGCCTATATGTGTCCAGTGGTCAGGGGTCAGGGGTTAGTGACCAGACTTCGAAGGAACAGTGACAAACCTAGAAAAGTGAACTACTCTTCTGGGAGGAGCTGACTGGGGGGAAGTGGTTCATTTAGGAGAAATAACTCATGGCATATTACCTAGACCTGGACAAGCAGCCTGACTCTTTCCTTGTGTTATTTTCACAAAGTCAGAGCCACGTCTATCTTCTAATTACGCAGAATTTGAACAAGTGTTGAAGGTCTTAGGTAGGGTCCATTTACCAGGTTAAGGAAGTTTCCTTCTATTTCTAGTTTGTTGTGGATAAATATTGACTTTTATCACATATGTTCTCCAATTTCCACATCTATTGGAAGGACCATGTGTCTTTCTCCTTAAATCTGTTAATCTGATAAATTAAATTATGTTGATATATCTCCTTCCTTCCTTCCTTCCTTCTTCCTTCCTTTTCTTTTCCTTTTTTTTTTTTTTTTTTTTGAGACTGAGTTTTGCTCTTGTCTCTCAGGCTGAAGTGCGGTGGCACAATCTCGACTCACTGCAACTTCTGCTTCCCAGGTTCAAGTGATTCTCCTGCCTCAGCCTCCCAAGCAGCTGGGATTACAGGTGCCTGCAACCATGCCCAGCTAATTTTTGTATTTTTAGTAGAGACGGGGTTTTACCATGTTGGCCAGGCTGGTCTTGAACTCCTAACCTCAGATGATCCACCGGCTTAGGTCTCCCAAAGTGCTGGGATTACAGGCGTGAGCTACCACACCCAGCCTCTTTCTTTTTGAGACAGAGGCTCACTCTGTCACCCAGGCTGAAGCACAGTGATGTGATCTGGGACCGCTGCAAACTTTGCCTCCCAGGTTCAAGAGATTCTCCCACCTCGTCCTCCTGAGTGTCTGGGTTTACAAGCGCCTGCCACTATGCCCAGATAATTATTGTATTTTTAGTAGAGACTGGGTTTTAACATGTTGGCCAGGCTGGTCTCCAAATCCTGGCCTCAAGTGATCTGCCCACCTTGGCCTCCCAAAGTGTTGGGATTACAGGCGTGAGCAATTGACATATTTTCTGTTGTTAAATGGTCATTGTAGGGTGGGGAGGAGATGGAAGATTTAAGTCAAAAGATACATAGTAGCAGATATGTAGGATGAACAAGTCTAGAGATCTAATATGTAAAATGAGGACTATAGGTAATGAAGTTGTATTATATTAGACATTTTTGTTAAATAAGTAGATTTTAGCTCTCTTATCACACACAGAAATGTAACTATGTGAGATAACAATTATGTTAATTTGCTTCATTATAATAACCATTTTACTCTATATATCCTATTACGTCATGTTGTATACCTCAAATATACACAACAAAATTTATTTAAAAAAAAAACTGGGCATGGTGGCTGTCACTTGTAATCCCAGTACTTTGGAAGGCTGAGGCAGGATCTCTTGAATCCAAGAGTTCAGCATCAGCCTGACTAATGTGGTAAGACCCCGTCTCTATGAAAAATAAAGAAATGTAGCTAGGCGTGGTGGAGTGCACCTATAATCCCAGCTACTGGGGAGGCTGAGGCATGAGAATTGCTTGAACCCAGGAGGCGGAAGTTTCAGTGAGCTGAGATCATGCCTCTGCACTCCAGTCTGGGCAACACAAGGAGACCCCGTCTCAAAATAACAAAAACAAAAAACCCAAAACACCCATCATGGAATTATTATTATTATTATTATTTTGAGACAAAGTCTCACTGTGTTGCCTAGGCTGGAGTGCAGTGGCATGATCTTGGCTCACTGCAACCTCTGCTTCCTGGGTTCAAGTGATTCTCCTGCCTCAGCCTCCCAAGTAGCTGGAATTACAGGCATGTACCACCATGCCCAGCTAATTTTTGTATTTTTAGTAAAGACTAGGTTTCACCATGTTGGCCAGGCTGGTCTTGAACTCCTGACCTCAGGTGATCTGCCCACCTCAGCCTCCCAAAGTAGGGATTACAGGCCTGAGCCACCATGCGCAGCCATGAAATTATTTTTGAATCATGTTTGTTTTTTTTTTTCTAGGATTGGACTTGCTTGTATTTTACTTGAGGATTTTACATTATGTTTATAGGCAATGTCTTTTGTTTTTGCTTTTTAAGAACAAAAGAATTTCTTGGCTCATTTAACTGGAAAATCCAGTCATAATTCCATCTATGTTTATAAATAAGAATGATTTTTAAGAGTGTGTGTGTGTGTGTGTGCACGCTGACCTTGTCTGGTTTGAGTATCAGAATTAAACAAGTTTTGCAAAATGATTTGTGTGACTTTCCTTCCTTTCTATTCTCTGAAATACTTTGTGTAAGATGAAGATTAGCTGTCCTCTGAAGTTGTGTTAAACACACCTCTAAAAATATCAGGGTGAACTTTTCCTTAGGCAAGATGGTGTCTACATATCATGGACAGGCTTTCCAGTAAAACAATTACACAAGCAGGAGTGAATATTTTTTATATTATGTAACTGTATTGCTGAGCTAGCCAAAAAAAAAAAAAAAAAAAAAAAAAAAAGGCAAGAAAAAGCAGGAATTCAGAGGAAGCAAGAAACCAGACCCTTCCCTCAGGGTATCTCCAAATCTTGGTGAATTTGAATTTTAGTTTTGATGACTGAGTTGAATGCAGGAGGGTGGGTGACAAAACCATCTCAAAGTCTTTTTTTTTTTGAGACAGAGTCTTACTCTGTCGCCCAGACTGGAGTGCAGTGGCGTGATCTCGGCTCACTGAAACCTCTCTGCCTCCCAGCTCCAAGTGATTCCCCCGCCTCAGCCTACTGAGCAGCTGGGACTACAGTCATGTGCCACCACACCTGGCTAATTTTTATATTTTTAGTAGACATGAGGTTTCACGATGTTGGCCAGGCTGGTCTCGAATTCCTGACCTCAAGTGATCCACCCACTTTGGCCTCCCAAAGTGCTGGGATTACAGGTGTGAGCCACCATGCCCAGCCTCAAAATCTAACAGGTTTCCTCATAAAGCTGGGTCTACAAAGGCTAAGCCCTCTGTGTGTGGCTAAACTAGAAATAAATGCTCACAAGAGAACAGTAAGGAATCTTGCTTATGTTGACCTTGCTGCTGAGGGGAGGGAGGGGGAAATGACTTCCTTTAAAATGTAAAATCAGTTTTTATTTGGTCACAACGCTGTCTAGAGTAAATTTCCCAGTTGTCTTTGCAACTAGATGTGGTCATGGGACTACATGTTCTAGCCAATGGAATGTAAGTGGAAGTGATTCTTGCATTTCATTTAGGAATTTTCCATGTATGTCCATGAATGAGATTTTAGTGTTCTTTTCTTGTGCTGACCTTGTCTGCTTTGAGAGTTCTTAGATCGGACAAAGGTATTGGGGTGGATAGCTAGCAGTTTCTGCCACAGGAGTGCAAGAGGTGAATGAGACATAGAAAGGGGTATCACAGAAATAGAATTTTCACATGAGCAGGAGGCATTTTAATTTTTTTTTTTCCAAGACAGAGTCTTGCTCTGTGGCCCAGGCTGGAGTGCAGTGTGGTATGGTCTTGGCTCACTGCAACCTCCACCTCCTGGGTTCAAGCGATTCTCCTGCCTCAGCCTCCTGAGTAGCTTGGATTAAAGGCATGTGCCACCACGTCTGGCTAATTTTGTATTTTTAGTATAGATGGGGTTTCACCATGTTGGCCAGGCTGGTCTCGAACTCCTGACCTCAGGTGATCCACCCGCCTCGGCCTCCCAAAGTGCTGGGATTGCAGGAGTGAGCCACTGCGCCCAGCGATTTTAATTCTTTAAAGAAGATCACAGCTCTGTCTTCTCTGCAGTCTTAACTACTCTCCTGCCACAGTCCCTCACCCCCTGAAAATGTACGCTTGCTTCAGGTTCCTCTCCAGGCCCTCCTTGGTCAAGATCACCTTTCAGCTGCTGAGCCTACCACTGTCTGCAGTGCTGCTGAACAGATGAGCGCCTCACTGGCCTGGCAGTCTCACATCCCCTGACCTCACTTGTCCCTAGCCACAACTTCCAAACCAGCACCATTTCAAGGGACATGGTCACAAGTTCATTGGAGCTGAGGTTGCCACAGTTGGGGTGGCTGGCTCTGGGGCTGGGACTGGGACTGTGTTAACAGAGGGAAAACAAATAAATACTGTACTAATAAAAAGAAGAAAGAGGAGAAGGAGGAGGAGGAGGAAGAAGAAGAATATCCCAGCCCTAAGTTTGAGCCAAGATAGCTGCCTTGAAAAACAACTCATAATTAGTGATGGAATGCAGAGGAAAATGAAGCAAATTATTTTTGTCTTCGTTCCAAAGTGATCTGCGGCTAGAAGTAGGGGGTATTTTGGGTTGAATTACTCAGAAAGGAAGGGGGAAAAATGTGTGTGTGTGTGTGTGTGTGTGTGTGTGTGTGTGTTCATCAGGGAGTATTCATCCAATACGATTTAAATATTTCCTGAATTATCCTTTAGCAGGATGTGTTGTCAGAGCTCCATGGTCTTTTGCATTCCTCAGTCCCTCTTCCCCTCTGTCCTAACCTGCCTACCCTGCTCCTCAAGGGAGTCTCACATTACCTTGGAATCAGCAAGCCAGGCCTCTCCTTTTCCCACTCACAGAGCCCCCTCAAGGCCACTGTGGTGATCTGAGCCACAGTTAGACGGGTTAAAGAGTTTATCTGGGATGTGACTGGGCGCGGTGGCTCATGCCTGTAATCCCAGCACTTTGGGAGGCAAGGCAGGTGAATCACTTGAGGCCAGGAGTTCGAGACCAGCCGGCCAACATGGAGAAACCCCGTCTCTGCCGGGTGTCGTGGCACATGCCTGTAATCTCAGCGACTCAGGAGGCTGAGGCAGGAGAATCACTTGAACCCAGGAGGTGGAGGCTACCGTGAGCCAAGATTGCACCACTGCACTCCAGCCTGTGCGACAGAGTGAGACTCTGTCTCCCAAAAAAAAAAAAAAAAAGAGTTTATCTGGAATTTAACTGCTGACATAAGAACTGTATTTCAGTCCCAGCAGAAACTAAAAGACCAAAAAAAATTTTTTTAATTAGCTACTTGGGAGGCTGAGGTGGGAGAACTGCTTGAGACCGGGAGGCTGAGATTGCGGTAAGCCATGATTAACACCACTGCCCTCCTTCCTGGATAACAAAGCAGTATCCTGTCGCAAAACATAAAAATAAAAATTCAAGAGACAAACATGTGGATTAGGTCTCCTTCAGTTTTGTTGATTGCAAAAAATTGGAAACCACCTGACTTGCAAGAGACTTTGCCCTCTGTTCATAAAGATTACTCACACTCTCCATTTCTACAAACTTTACCAAAAAGATTCTTACTAGAAATTAGCAATTGACTTTATGTGTATGTGGAGTTTGTGCAGTATTTAGACGTACTTTGTTTAGGCCAGGCACAGTGGCACACGCATGTAATCCAAGCAGTTTGGGAGGCTGAGGCAGGCGGTTCACTTGAGCCCCAGGGTTGGAGACTAGCCTTGAACTCCTGGGCTTAGACAACTTCTGGATGGAACCCCATCTCTCCAAAAAATACAAAAATCAGCCAGGCGTGGTGGCGTCCATCTGTAGTCCCAGCTACTCTGGAGGCTGAGGTCGGAGGATTACCTGAGCCCAGGAAGTCAAGGCTGAAGTGAGCCATAATGGTGCCACTGCACTCCAGCCTTGGCAACACAACGAGACCCTGCCTCAAAAATGAAATAAAATATAAAATAAAATAAAATAAAAAATTAAAAATAAAAATAAATAGAGGTACTTTGTTTAATCTTATATACTCAAAAGGGCTAGGAATACAATCAAAATACCAGATTTTAAGATCTTGGTACTTCCCCGCTGCCCCCACCCCCTCCGTCCCCAGCTCTGTCGCCCAGGCTGGAGTCCAGTGATACAATTTCAGCTCACTGCAACCTCTGCCTCCCAAGTTCAAGCGATCCTCCTGCCTCGGCCTCCCGAGTAGCTGGGATTACAGCCTACACCACCACACCTGGCTCATTTTTTATTTTTGGTGAAGACAGGGTTTCGCCATGTTGTTCAGTCTGGTGTCAAACTCCTGGGCTCAAGTGATTACAGGCATGAGCCACATGCCATCCAAATCTTAGTACATTTTTACTAATACATCATATTTTGATAAAATGTTTTTATGTTATCTCATGCTATTTGTTAAAATATTAAAACTACATGTTTACTCATTTAACTTAGGTAAAATGCCTACTAAATAAGATAATTAGCAAAATTTTTTTCTCTTAAAAAAGTTAATAAAATTATAAACAATAGTACAAGCACTTCTCATGAATAAGGTAAATCAGGCTTAATTTCCCTCAGAAAAAAAATTGTTATATTATTTAATGTGTTACTATGAACTTCACTGATTATAACAACCAGGCCAGGCATGGTGCCTCACACCTGTAATCCCAGCACTTTGGGAGGCCAGGGCAGGTAGATCATGAGGTCAGGAGTTCAAGACCGGCCTGGCCAACATGGTAAAACGCCAATTCTACTAAAGATACAAAAAATTAACTGGGCGTGGTGGCATGCACCTGTAATCCCAGCTACTTGGGAGACTGAGGCAGGAGATTCACTTGAACCTGGAACGCGAAGGTTGCAGTGAGCCAAGATTGCACCATTGCACTGCAGCCTGGGCAACAGGGCAAGACTATCTCAAAAAAAAAAAAAAAGAGAAATAAATAAATGTTAAAAGCATTTGGATATTAATTTACTAAAAGCAGTCAGATTAACATTATAACATAGTGCTAATAATTAATATATTTTTTAAATGAATTATAAAAACCAGAATAAGTCTACATGCCATTTTTAATTACTTAGTTAATAATAAAATAGGATAATATACAGCTAAAATGATGAGTTATTTATGAAAGGACAAAATGAGTTTTTTTTTGAGTTGGAGTTTTGCTCTTTTGTCCCGGCTGGAGTGAAGTGACGTGACCTCAGCTCACTGCAACCTCCACCTCCCAGGTTCAAGTGATTCTCCTGACTCAGCCTCCCAAGTAGCTGGGATTACAGGTGCTCTGCACCATACCTGGCTAATTTTTGTTTGTTTGTTTTTAGTAGAAACAGAGTTTCACCATGTTGGCCAGAGCTGATCTCAAACTCCTGACCTTAGGTGATCCGCCTGCCATGACCTCCCAAAGTACTAGGATTACAGGCGTGAGCCACCGCAACTGGCCCAGACAAAATGATTTTTAAAAGGTATAGTACTCTTTCCATAAATATAAGTGTGTTAGCTTTTAGAAATGATTAAATAAAAGATATATTAAAATTTCAAAAATAGCACCATTAATTCCATTAGCTATTATGATCAAAGTTTTTCTATGTATTTAAGGGAAAAAATGACAATAATATGGGTAGGTGTATAAAATAACTAATAATTCCCCCAGCTAACATATAATTTTAATTTTTGTTAATAGGAGATAGAAAATATTAAACAATTTCAAGATGAAATAAGATGAGGATTGACTGTAACTAGAATAAATGTTTGACAATATGATTTGATAAAATGTTTTAATTGTCATATTAAATAATGCCTTTAAGGGTAGATCACTTGAGGTCAGGAGTTCGAGACCAGCCTGATCAACATGGTGAAACCCTGTCTCTACTAAAAATACAAAAAATTGGATAGGGCATGGTGGCACATACCTGTATTCCCAGCTACTGGTGAGACTGAGGCATGAGAATCGCTTGAACCTGGGAGTTGGAGGTTGCAGTGAGCTGAGATTGCACCACTGCATTCCAGCCTGGGCGACAGAGTGAAACTGTGTCTCAAAAAAATCAAACAAATAGGCTGGGTGTGGTGGCTCACACCTGTAATCCCAGCACTTTGGGAGGCCAAGGAGGTTGATTAGCTGAAGTCAGGAGTTCAAGACCAGCCTGACTAACAAAGTGAAACCCAATCTCTACTCAAAATACAAAAATTAGCCAGATGTGATGGCACACGGTAGTCCCAGCTACTTGGGAGGCTGAGGCATGAGAATCACTTGAACCCAGGAGGCGGCGGTTGCTGAGAGCCAAGATTGTCCCACTGCGCTCTAGTCTGGGCGACAGAGACTCCATCTCAAAAAAATAAAATAAAAAAGAGGATACAGAATGAATGAGGGGAATGTCTTTGTAAAGTATAAGAAGTGGGACTGCAGTTCATTGAATCTAAAACCCCGTTAATTGTAGGCTGTACCAGCATTTTATAGGCTAGTGAGAAAGGAAAGCACTGATATTTAGACTATGGTAATGCTCTCTTCTCACTTTGAAATGTTATACTTGGACGGATGCCAGGAAAAGGAAGTGGCTGAGAAATCGAAACTAGTGGGTAAGGGGAGGGCCCACTGAGAACCATCCCAGCAACCCAACCACAGCTGGTCTTCCCTGGACAGCATGAACCACCCTGTCCAAACCTTATTCATTCCCGCCAACACTGACCATACCCCCAACTATGAGATGCTGAAGGAGGAGCATGAGGTGGCTGTGCTGGGGGAGCCCCATAACCCGGCTCCCCCGGCATCCACTGTGATCCATATCCACAACGAGACCTTCATGCCCGACCATGTCGTCTGGTCCCTGTTCAACACCCTCTTCATGAACTCCTGCTGCCTGGGTTTTACAGCGTTCGCCTACTCCGTGAAGTCTAGGGACAGGAAGATGGTTGGCGACGTGACCTGGGCCCAGGCCTATGCCTCCACCGCCAAGTGCCTGAACATCTGGGCCCTGATTTTGGGCATCATCATGACCATTCTGCTGATCATCATCCCAGTACTGATTTTGCAAGCCTATCAATAGATCAAGAGGAATCATCTAGGCCAGGGTCTCTGCCCACATACTAAACGTTCCATTCCTTGCCCTGCCCTCGAGCCAAGTCCTGTATCAGCCCTTTATTCTCACACACTTTTCTACAATGGTGTTCAATAAAGTGCATGTGTTCCTGGTAAAAAAAATAAATAAATAAAAGAAATGTTATACCTACTGAAAGAGCTTTAAAACACTTAAATGTGTTTTTTTTAACCTTATGAAATACATAGCTTAAAGTATTTTAAAACCATCTTTGTAGTCTGAGTGCCTCACACAAATCACATCTTGACTCAGAGTCAATAAGCTTTTTTTTTTTTTTTCATAAAACGTTGTCTCAAGTTCATCAAGGCCCTTAGTGAAGCAGCATTTCCTAAAAACTCTTCCACTCTTGTCTCAGAAATTTTCTTCTAAGTCACTGACATCCATTCAAGTTTTCATGCTGGCCCTTTCTTGCTGTTACCAGAAGGTGTCAGGCAAAGACAAACACAGCAAGACTACCACTTGGCCAACACAGAGGGCAACATACATCTGCATTTCAGAAATATTGGCTGGGCGGGGAAAGGAGCATCTCAGAATCAATGAAGTATAGTGGTGTGAAGGGAGAGATAGGAAAAGAGACCTATGTGAAGCTAGGGCAGAGCACAGGCTAGGCAAACCTACATGAAGCTAGAAAGAAGGCTGGACCCTGTGGTCACGCCAGTAATCCTAGCATTTTGGGAGGCTAGGGCCTGGAATAAATGTTTGACAATATGGTTTGATAAAATATGTATTAATTGTCATACTAAATAATGACTTCGTGGGTAGATCATTTGAGGTTGGGAGTTTGAGACCAGCCTGGCCAACATGGTGAAACCCCATCTCTATTAGAAATACAAAAAATTGGGTAGGGCATGGTGGCACACACCTGTATTCCCAGCTACTGGGAAGACTGAGGCATGAGAAGCGCTCGAACCTGGGAGTTGGAGGTTTGCTTGAGCCCAGGAGTTCAAGGCTACAGTGTCTTGAATTGCAGCTGTGAATAGTATCTGCACTCCAACTTGGGCAACATAGACCTCATGTCTTAAAAAAAAAAAAAAGGTAATAAAGCTATAAACAATAGTACAAGCAAGATTTTATTTCTTAATTTAGGTAGGAAATTAAGAACCATGACAAGCTTTTTTTTTTTTTTGTAGTTGGGGTCTCACTATGTTGTCCAGGCTGGTTTCGAACTACTGTCCTCTAGAAAGCCTCCCACCTCAGCCTCCCATTGTGCTGGGGTTACATGTGTGAGCCACTGCACCTGGCCAATTTTAATGAAACTTAACTAGAAAACTTATATAAATGGCCAGGTGCAATGGCTCACACCCATAATCCCAGCACTTTGGGAGGCCAAGGCAGGTGTATCACCTGAGGTCAGGAGTTCGAGACCGGCTCTGGCCAACATGGTGAAACCCTATTTCTACTAAAAACACACACCACAAAATAGCCAGGTGCTGGCGTGTGTCTGTAATCCCAGCTACTTGGAAGGCTGAGGCAGGAGAATCACTTGAACCTGGGAGGCGGAAGTTGCAGTGAGCTAAGATCACACCACTGCACTCCAGCCTGGGCAACAGAGTAAGACTCTGTCTCAAAAAAAAAAAAAAAAAAAAAAAGAAAGGAAAGAAAGAAAGAAAGAAAACACGCTGGGTGGCTCATGCCTGTAAATACCAGCACTTTGGGAGGCCAAGGTGGGTGGATCACCTGAGGTCAGGAGTTCAAGACCAGGCTGGCAAATTTGTGAAACCCTGTCTCTACTAAAAATAAAAATAAAAATTAGCCAGGCATGGTAGCAGGCACCTACTCCCAGCTACTCGGGAGGCTGAGGCAGGAGAATCACTTGAACTCAGGAGGCAGAAGTTGCAGTGAGCAGGGATCATGCCATTGCACTCCAGCCTGGGCAACAGAGCAAGACTCCATCTCAAAAAAAATTTTTTTTAAAAAGAAAACTTATATAAATGGAGAAATATATATTGCATACTTGAATAACAAAAGTCATTATTGTAAAGACATCAAATCTTTGCAATCTCCATGTTCAACACAATTACATAAAAATTCCAACAGGCCTTTTGCAAAACTTTACACAAGATGACTCCCAAATTTTCATGAAAGAACAAAGGGCCAACCATAGTTAAGATGCTTCTAAAGAAAATGATGGGATTTAATCTACCAGATAACAAGACTTATTCAAAAGCTATAGAATTTAAGGATCACTTGAGGCCAAGAGGCTCAGACCTGCCTGAGCAACAGAGCAAGACTCTGTCTCCGCATACAAACACACAGGAAATTAGTCAAGCGTGGTGTCCTGCACCTAGAGTCCTAGCTACTCAGGAAGCTAGAGGATCAAATCATTTGAGCTCAGGCCAGGAGTTTGAGGTTACACTGAGCTATGATTATACCACTGTATTCTGGCCTGGGAGAGAGAGTGAGACCCTGTCTCTAAAAGATAAACTGTAAAAATAAAATAGTATATATAAGTGCAGGGATAGATAAATAGACAAATAAAATGCAATAAAGAGCCCAGGAAACAGACCTATGCATATACGCAAATTTGATTCATGACTTAGAGAGCACTGCAGTTGAAAAGGGAAAGAAAAAATACATATTTTTTTTATTATTTTTTATTTTTTGAGACGAGTCACTCTTTCGCCCATGCTGGAGTGCAGTGGCGCGATCTTGGCTCACTGCAACTTCCATCTCCTGGGTTCAAGCAATTCTCCTGCCTCAGCCTTCTGAGTAGTTGGGATTACAGGTGCCTGCCACCACACTCAGCTAATTTCTGTAGTTTTTAGTAGAGACGGAGTTTCACCATCTTGGCCAGGCTGGTCTTGAACTCCTGACCTTGTGATCCACCCGCCTCAGCCTCCAAAGTGCTGGGATTACAGGCATGAGCCACCATGCCCCGCTCAGGGAAATAATATTTAATAACGGGCACAGGAACAATTGACGGAACATACTGGGAGAAAATTAGATCTCTACCTAAAACTAAACACAAAAATAAATCACAGAAGATAGACTAAACACTGAAAGCAACACTATATAATTTAAAAAATATATGCAGGAGGAATATCTTTATTCTCATGCAGGAGAATATCTCTACAACTTTATGTAGAGAAAGATTTCTTAAGACAAAAGGAATCTTCTACATTAAAGTGAAGAATTTCTATGCCAGGCATGGTGGCTCACGCCTGTAATCCCAACACGTTGGGAGCCAAGGTGGGCGGATCATGAGGTTAAGAGATCGAGACTATCCTGGCCAACATGGTGAAACCCTGTCTCTATAACAATACAAAAATTAGCTGGGCGTGGTGGCATGCACCTGTAGTTGCAGCTACTCAGGAGGCTGAAGCAGGAGAATCACTTGGACCCAGGAGGCAGAGGTTGCAATGAGCAGAGATCGCACCGCTGCACTCCAGCCTGGCGACAGAACTAGACTCCGTCTCAAAAAAAAAAAAAAATAACGTGAAGAATTTCTCACAATCAAAAAATACTATAGGGGGCATGTGCCTGAAGTCTCAGCTACAGGAGACTGGGGTGGAAGACCTCTGCGGGAGGATGGCTTGAGCCCAGAAATTCGAATCCAGCCCAGGCAACATAGCGAGATTCCCTGTCTCTAATAAATTTTTAGAAAACCAACTAAATACTATAAAGACAGTAGCCACACAGTAGGAAAGACACATACAAGTGACCAAAGATTAGCGAAGAGTTTATAATAGTAGTAACACTACAATGATGATAATAATAGCAAAAAGTTATTAAAAATTTACATCAGGACTGTTTTAAACATCTTCCAACATTTTTAACACTTGTTATTGTATTATCAATTTTTATAATCTAGTAGACGTAAAATGGCGTATCATTGTGATTTCACTTTAGCTAGCTCTGCAATACAGTTACATAATTTTAAAAATATTTATTCCATATCATTTACTTAATATCTCTTACCACTCCCATTTATTTTACTGTCAGGAATGGAACTTGTTCCTTTTATTCCTTCACCACCATTTAAAAGAATAAATGTAGATAAGAAGAAAGAGGGGAGATAAAAGTTGTCATTCAGTTTGCCTTTTTTTGTGTGTGTGTGAGATAGCGTCTCTGCCACCCAGGCTGGAGTGCAGCGGCAAGATCATGGCTCTGTCCTGCGCTCAAATCATCCTCCCACCTTGGCCTCCTGAGTAACTAGGACTACAGGCACATGCCACCATGCCTGGCTATTTTATTTTATTTTTTGTAGAGATGGAGTCTCATTATGTTACCCAAGTTGGTCTCAAACCGCTGGCCTCAAGGAATCTTCCCACTTTGGCCTCGGAAAGTGCTGGAGGATTAACCCCAATCATTTTTTTTTTTTTAAGGCAGAGTCTTACTCTGTTGCCCAGGTTGGAGTCCAGTGGCACAATCTCAGCTCACTGCAACCCCCACCTCCCAGGTTCAAGCAATTCTTGTGCCTTAGCTTCCAGAGTGGCTGGGATTATAGATATGTGCCACCATGCCCATATAATTTTTGTATCTTTAGTAGAGATGAGGTTTTACCATGTTGGCCAGGTTGGTCTTGAACTCTGGGCCTCAAGTGAGTCCGCCCACCTTGGCCTCGCAAAGTGCTGGGATTACAGGGGTGAGCCACCGCCCCTGGCTGAAATCTTGTACTTCTAAATGAGAAACCTCTCAAAGTTATCTCCTTGATGAGGGTGTGAAGTCATCACCAGTAGCTTTTCAGGAACTAGACAGTAAATCTGGAGGTTGACAACAGCAATTTTCACAAATTGCTACCTAACGTTTCTCTTGAGAGAGAATCCAGTTAAGCCTTTTCTCTGCTCAATGGCCAGGCTTTTGCTTTTTTCCTTCTTCTCTTATTTTTACCCTTACACCTTCAAATCTACAATGTGGCTTTAACTCTGTGTTCCACTAATTGGTCCCATGTCCCAGCAAGCAAAATTTGATGCCTGTTGCCTGCCTCAGATTATTGTGGCTCAAGTCACATACACCTACATTGAATTTCATATTTGAGTGGTACATCATAAATGAACATCCTTAAGACACCATTTGGTTCTTCAGAAATATAGTCTGAGATGGAGTAGAAATCCACTGTGCGTTTTTTGTTGTTGTTGTTGTTTTTGAGATGGAGTCACGCTCTGTAGCCCAGGCTGGAGTTCAGTGGTACGATCTCAACTCACTGTTACCTCCACCTCCCAGGTTCAAGCAATTCTCCTGCCTCAGCCTCCCAAGTAGCTGGGATTACAGGCGTGTGCACTACCAAGCCAGGCTCATTTTTGTATTTTTAGTAGAGATGGAGTTTTACTATGTTGGCCAAGCTGGTCTTGAACTCCTGACCTCAGGTGATTCGCCCGCCTCAGCCTCCCAAAGTGCTAAGGAGTACAGGTGTGGGCCATTATGCCTGGCCAGTCCGCTTCTTTTAAATAAAGCAAAGGCACAAGAACATTTATTCTTGCCTTCAATTTGTAGAATTAGCATGGGAAAGAAAAAAAAAACACAAAAAGAAAATACCCAAAATTATCGAGTATGTCATTCGATAAATGCATAATTTTTCTTTTTTTTCAAGAAGTTGTCTCTAAACTTCTCATTTGAACTTCAGAGTCATTAACTTTCTTTACTGAGTGTTTTTCTCCCTTTTGCATTAAAGAGGGAAACAAAATGAAATGGTCTATGAACATTTTCTTACCATCTTTTCTCAGCCATTTAAAATTCTTCTGTTGAATGTAAATGTTCTTCTGTAACTGAAATCCCATTATGAATAAATAGGCTGGACTGTCTTCCTGTGAAACCTCAGGGAGCTCCTTCCACCTTTCTAACCTTCATAGAACAATGTAAACATCTTCCAAGTGAAACCCTCAATGAATGCCTTTTGTTGATTTTCACGGAACTATAAGATTACACAGGCAGTTAACAGGCGGTGGTTCTTTTAAAACCAAGCACCTCCAAAGAGAGCTTACTTCAAAGTATGCATCTTATAAAGTGAATTTAAAAGAAACTGACAGGAGTCGTCTCTTTAAATACACATTAAAAAGATAAGTCAACATACGGTGCTGTTGTTTGAAGAACTGGGCTCACCTCTTGTACTTCCTCTCAGGAAATTAATTAGAATGGATTAACCAAGAAAACTGAAAAGAGAGACTTGTTTTGCCTTTGTGTGTTTCTTTCTTTCCCCTCTCAGCCTCAAACATATCTGAATGTGATTACTTGAAATCAGGATGTGGAAAGTTTTTTGAATTAATTTTAAAGCCAAAGAAGCCAGAATAATTTTCTGTGGTATGCAGAATCACAGAAATGAGCTCTGTTCAGAAATGTTTTTTAACTTTTATAATAAAGTTGAATAGTGACTGTAATGATAATTTACCCAAATATTTATTTCTAAGTGAAGAAAATGGAAACTTAAAAAAAAAATTCAAGGCTGAGCAAGGTTGCTACTGCCTGTAATCCCAGCACTTTGGGAGGTTGAGGCAAGGCAGGTGGATCACCTGAGGTCGAGAGTTCGAGACTAGCCTGACCAATATGGAGAAACCCCATCTCTACAAAAAAATACAAAAAATTAGCCAGGTGTGGTGGTGCATGCCTGTAATCCCAGCTACTCGGGAGGCTGAGGCAGGAGAATCACTTGAATCTGGGAGGCAGAGGTTGTGGTTAGCTGTGATTGTGCCATTGCACTCCAGCCTGGGCAACAAGAGGGAAACTCAACTCAAAAAAAAAAAAAAAATTCAAAGATTATTATGTATTTTACTTAAGGAGGCAAAGTCTCTATTAATAGCTTTCCTATATACGAAAAATATATGATGTACATTATATATTTTATGACAGGGTCTTGCTCTGTCACCAGATTTAAGTGCAGTGGCATGATCACAGCTCACTTCAGCCTCCTGTGAATTCAAGCCTCCTGTGAGCTCAAGCAATATTCTGTCTCATCCTCCTGTGTAACTGGAACTACAGGCATGCACCACCACACTCTGATTTTTAAAAATTTTTTATAGAGAAGGACAGGGTCTCACTATGTTGCCCAGGCTGGTCTGGAACTCCTGAGCTCAAGCAACCATCTTGCCTTGGCTTCCCAAAGTGCTAGAATACAGACATGAGCCACTGTGCCCAGTCCAGTTTCCTTGACACAAAGGATTAACTCAAAATCTAAGTGTACCTAGGGCTAGGGGAGGGACAGCGGGGCGTGGAGAGGGTGGGGAGGGATAACATGGGGAGAAATGCCAGATATAGTATGCACCTGTGCAACAACCCTGCATGACCTGCACATGTACCCCAGAACCTAAAGTACAATTAAAAAAAAATCTGAGTGTACCTGATTCAACTTAGAAAAAATACATCTCCGGGCACGGTGGCTCACACCTGTAATCCCAGCACTTTCGGAGGCTGAGGCGGGCGGATCACGAGGTCAACAGATCAAGACCATCCTGGCTAACACGGTGAAACCCTGTCTCTACTAAAAATACAAAAAATTAGCTGGGCATGGTGGCAGGTGCCTGTAATTCCAGCTACTCTGGAGTCGGAGATTGCAGTGAGCCAAGCTCGTGCCACTGCACTCCAGCCCTGGCAACAGAGTGAGACTCCATCTTAAAAAAAAAAAAAATTAATTTGTTCCCAGAAGGGTTGAGCAGGGCTGCAAAACCTGTTGAGCAACTCTCTACTCTCTTCATTAATTTGGAATTTGGGTTCCCTGGGGTGCATAAAGGAGATTTTTCCTTTGTACTATCTACACTCAAAGGACTTGCCATGCGAATTAGTAATGTGAAAGGCATTAAAGGGAGAATCTTTGAAATACTAAGGCAAAACTTTTAAAGCACCATTACAGTGCTGAAGAATCATTAACTTTCCACATGTACAAAATAACTGATGAGAAGTACAAAAGGATTTCTCTTAAGCAGTTCCCTTAAGCAGCTCCCCTAAAAATTGTGACCAGGCAATACTTTGCTAGCCTATTGCAGTCATTATTAAGAATTAGTAGTTACATTAAATTTTCTTTTTGCCTTTGGATAAATAGTTAAGTAGTAAACCATTTTAAGGAGTTACTCCTCCTGTCAAAAGCAGGTGGGAGGCTGCAGGAGGCACCAGTGACCTTGGGTGAGCTGGAGGGACAGAGCCAGGCCAGAATGGGTTCTGGAGCACAGAGCACCAAACTTTGTTTTGCAGTTTTAGGACAAAGATAAGGAGAAAGGATGGTAGCTGGGCCAAAGAGAGATTTGTTGTTTAATTTAGGAGAAATTTGAGCTGATTTGAGCTTGAGAATGATTCAATAAAAAGGAAGAACTGAAAATGCTTGGAAGAAAGGAAATAAGAGAGGTAAGGGAATTAAAGGTAGATCGAAAGCGAAATTAAGAGATTAGTGTTAACAAGAAAAATGAACGATTTTTATTTTAACTTGGGCAGCTCAAGGAAAATCAGTACAGGGTTAAAAGCAGGTGTTCTGGAGTCCAGAAATTGCTGATACAACGCTCCACCAAAATGAGAGAGTAAACCAAGAAGGAGGACACCAGCTCCAGAAAGTCACAGCAGCAGAAAAGAGTGGCAAAGAGGAGTCCCCGGATGAAAGTGTAGCAGCCACCTGGAGAAATCCAGACTGCAGTACTGCAGAGGTCTCTGGAACCAAGACAGGGCCCTCGGGAAAAGTGGAATGACAGACTGTCTGACATGGATGATCATCTGGGAAAAAAGGATTTTGACAGGCCTGGCACAGTGGCTCACACCTGTAATGCCAGGACTTTGGGAGGGCGAAGTGAGAGGATCACTTGAGGCCAGGAATTTGAGACCAGCCTGGATAAAAAATACAAAATTTAGCCATCTGTAGTCCTAGCTGTTCAGAAAGCTGAGGGAGGAAGATTGCTTTAAGCCCAGGAGATTGAGGCTGCGGTGAGCCAAAATTGTGCCATTGCACTCCAGCCTTGGTAGGTGACAGAGAAAAATCCTGTCTCAGAATATGAAAAAAAAAAAAAGATTATGACAGGCCAGTCATGGTGGCTCATGCCTGTAATCCTAGCACTTTGGGAGGCCAAGGCAGAGGGAGGCCAGCACTCCTTGAGGCCAGGAGTTCAAGACCAGCCTCACCAACATGGTGAAACTCCATCTCTACTAAAAAGATAAAAATTAGCAGGGCTTGGTGGTGGGTGCCTGTAGTCCCAGCTACTCAGGAGAATCACTTGAACCTGGGAGGCAGAGCTTGCAGTGAGCTGAGATCGTGAGATTGCACCACTCCATTCCAGCCTGGGCGACAGAGCGAGAGTCCAGAAAAAAAGAGAAGATTATGGCAGATCAGATGCACAAGAGAGAAGCAGCAAGGGTACATAGAAAGCCAGTCAAGTAATATATAACCCAAGAACTTAATGCATGCTAGGTGTTATTGTATTTCACTGTGTATAAATGTATGAATGCTCCCTATTTTATAGAGGAGGAAACTGAGGTACAGAGAAATTAGGTCACTTCCTCAAGATTACAGACCTAACAAATGGTAAAGAACAAATTTGATACTAGGGGTCCTAACCCTAACCACTAGAATATACTGCCTCTAACAGGAGGGATTAAATTGGAAAATAAAAGTTAACAAGACATACTAATATTATACACTATGTAGCTAGGCAGTGCATAATTTTTACTAGACATAATTATAGGTTGGCTGATACATTTTATGAAATCCGTGATATAATTAGATTGGCAAGAGGGCAGGTAGAGGTTGGTTGAGAATTCAGCCAACATGGAACATAAAAGAAACTGCAAAATAAATACTAGCCACACATCAGGAAATAACAGCAGAAGAATATTATTTGAAAATATGAGGTTGGGCACAGTGGCTCATGCTTGTAATCCCAGCACTTTGGGAGGACGAGGCAGGCAGATCAACTGAGGTCAGGAGCTTGAGATCAGCCTGGCCAGCATGGTGAAACCCTGTCTCTACTACAAATACAAAACTATTTTTTAAAAAATACAAAAATATTAGCCAGGCATGGTGGAGCATGCTTGTAATCCCAGCTACTTGTGAGGCTGAGGCAGTAGAATCACTTGAACCCGGGAGGCGGAGGTTGCGGTGAGCCGAGATGGTGCCACTGCACTGCAGCCTGGGCAACAGAGCAAGACTCCATCTCAAAAAAAAAAATAATGGAGGTGAATAAGGAAAACTGCTAAAATGATTGCGTTGCTTCTGGGGTAGGGACTGGAAGGTAAGGTGTGGAGACAGGAGTGGATAGTTTTCATTTTATTTTTTGTAATATTTGGACACATTTCCTGTCAATGTCAATTTGTAAAATTCTGACATTAAAAATTTTTACTTTAGCCGGGTGTGGTGGCTCACGCCTGTAATCCAAGCACTTTAGAGGCCAAGGTGGGCAGATCACCTGAGGTCGGGAGTTCAAGACCAGCCTGACCAACATGGTGAAACCCCGTCTTTAAAAAAAAAATTTTTTTTTACTTTAAAAATTTTAAAAATTGTTCATATGCTGGGTGCAGTGGCTCACGCCTGTAATCTTCAAATTTTGGGAGGCCAAGGCAGGTGGATTGCTTGGGCTTAGGGGTTCAAGACCAGCATGGGCAACATGGTGAAACCCAGCCTTTAAAAAAATACAAAAATTAGCCAGGCTGTGGTGGTGCATACCTGTAGTTCTGGTTACTTGGGAGGCTGAGGTGGGAGGATTACTTGAGCCTGGGAGATGGAGGTTGTAGTGAGCTGTGACAGAACCATTGCACTTCAGCCTTCCAGCCTGGGCAACAGAGAGAGAAAGACCTTGCCTCCAGAAAAACAAAACAAAACAAAAACAAACAAAAACCTGTGCAGATGTTAATTTAATAGAAATAAATGACAATGTAGCTATTTATTAGAGAAATGGGGTGAGGGTACTATAGGGTTCTGATTACTTTTTGCCGACGGCTTCCAAATTTATAGCTGTTTGTTTCTAAATGAATACTTTGTTGTTTACTTTTAATCGTAATTAATTAAACTTCATCCACTACATTGAGGCTCCTCGAGATCTTGTAAGGGAAAATTAAAGAAATTTCTCCTTTTATATTTAAAAACCAGCAGAATGCTTCACTAGGTTTTTCAAAGTTGTTAATGTTTTAGAGAATTAGAATAGTTGGCAATTAAATTTGTAATAAAGTTGTGATCTTGGCTCACTGCAACCTCTGCCTCCCAGGTTCAAGTGATTCTCCTGCCTCAGCCTCTTGAGTAGCTGGGGTTACAGGTGGCTGCCACCAAATCCAGCTAATTTTTGTATTTTTAGTAGAGACAGGGTTTCACTATGTTGGCCACCCTGGTCTTGAACTACTGAGTTCAGGTGATCCGCTCCCCTCGGCCTCCAAAAGTGCTGAGATTACAGGCATGAGCTACCACACCCCGCCAGTGTGTGGTGTTTTTAAACTCACCATTGAACTCTACCAAAAAAATCTTCAAATTCAGGAGGGGAAAAAAGCAAATTATAAGCTAGATATTTATGTCATGTATACATATATATAATTATGTTGTATAAAAGGAGCTAATTCAGTTCATTTGTGAAAATTTTTGTGGGGGAAATATTTCGCATGGTCTGCCAAGAGCTACAGTCTTATTAAAACAGGTCTGTTACTGCTGGTTACTGAAAAAGCCACATCAGAAGAGCTCAACTGTAAAATTATCTACATGTTATAAACATCATCTTCCCTGAAAAAGTCTGCAGAGTACTTAAAATAAAAATTAAGGTGCCACTGTTTCATGTTATGCCTGCTAACATTACCTTTACTCTTGTTAACCAACCACAGATGCCAAGGAAGCTACTAACCAGACCTTAAATAGTAACTGCAAAGTTCTCAGAGCCAGAAAGCAGGTAAACCTCCAGATCTCGCCACATTCCTTTGAAAAAACTTTGAGTGCGGACAGGGAATGAGCCTGCATAGATCATTTCTTTTTAATTTTCTTTTTCTTTTTTTTGAGATGGAGTCTCATTCTGTCACCCAGGCTGGAGTGCAGTGGCGTGATTTCGGCTCAATGCAACCTCTACCTCCCGGGTTCAAGTGATTCTCCTGCCTCAGCCTCCTGAGGAGCTGGAATTACAGATGCCCGCCACCATGCCTGGCTAATTTTTGTATTTTTAGTAGAGATGGGATTTCACCATGTTGGCCAGGCTGGTCTTAAACTCCCAACTCAGGTGATCCACCCACCTCGGCCTCCCAAAGTGCTGAGATTATAGGCATGAATCACTGTGCCCAGTCTCTCTCTCTTTTTTTTTAAGGGACAGATCCTGCCTCTTGTTTTTTTTGTTTTGTTTTGCTTTTTTGAGACAGAGTTTCACTCTGTCGCCCAGGCTGGAGTGCAGTGGCGCGATCGGCTCACTGCAATCTCTGCCTCCTGGATATAAGCAATTCTCCTGCCTCAGCCTCCTGAGTAGCTGGGACTACAGGTGCATACCACCACAGCCAGCTTTTTTTTTTTTTTTTTGGTATATTTAGTAGAGGCAGAGTTTCACCATGTTGGCCAGGATGGTCTCAATCTCCCGATCCACCCACCTCGGCCTCCCAAAGTGCTGGGATTACAGGCAAGTGCCACTGCACCGGGCTTATGTTTGTTTGTACAAATAGCAAACAAGGGTACCAGCTCCATGCAGAGGCAGACGGCATCCCAGGGCTCACACCAATCCTTTCGTCCTTCTATTGGTGGACAGAGGCCTCTACTCTAGAGCCTTTGTGTGTGTGCATGGGCACCTTGGAAATTGGAGGTGGAGCTAAACTGGAACTGGAGCTGCAGCTGAAGCCTGGGCTTTGGTTGGAGCCTTGGCCTTGGACGTTGGCCGGCAAAGCCAGCCTTGGCCAGGTGGGTTCAAGCATGCTTCCTCAGTTTGGGGTGGGTGATACAGGCAAGTTGATTGAATTTTCAGCTGATGTCCTCTGGGATCTTGGGCTTGACCATGTAGGGGTAAACTTCCCCATCACCCTCTGAAGGTTCACTGAAAATCAACCGACAAGGCAGATTAAAGGGAGAAAAGGCAAACACATTTATTTGATCATAGTTTTCCATGCCATGGGAGCCTTCAGAATGAAGACCCAAAGATAGAGGGGAAATGTCCATTCTTATGCTTACATTCGACAAAGTATGGACAGCCATGTATGTGATTGGACGAAGTTTATTGTTACCAGAAAGGGGTCCTGATCCAGACCCCAAGAAAGGGTTCTTGAACCTCATGCAAGAAAAAATTCAGGGCAAGTCCATAAAGTGAAAGCAAGTTTATTAGAGAAGTGAAGGAATAAATGGCTACTTCATAGGCAGAGCAGTGGCTTAGGCTGCTCAACTGATTACACTTACAGTTATTTCTTGATTATATGCTAAACAAGGGGTTGATTACTCATGAATTTTCTCGGAAAGGAGTGGGCAATTCCCAGAACCGAGGGTTCCTCCTCCTTTAGACCACATAGGGTAACTTCCTGATGTTTGCAAACTGTTGTGGTGCTGGTGGGAGTGTCTTTTAGCATGCTAATGAATTATAATTAGTGAATAATGAGCAGTGAGCAAGACCAGAGGTCACTTTAATCGCCATCTTGGTTTTGGTGGGTTTTGGCTAGCTCCTTTACTGCATCTTGTTTTACCAGCAAGGTCTCTGTGACCTGTAAGCTGTACTAACCCCTATCTCATCCTATAAGAATGACCTGGCCAAGTGCGGTGGCTCACATCTGTAATCCCAGCACTTTGGGAGGCTGAGGTGGGTGGATCATGAGGTCCGGAGATTGAGACCATCCTAGCTAACACGGTGAAAACCTGTCTCTACTAAAAATACAAAAAATTAGCCTGGCGTGGGGGGCACATGCCTGTAGTCCGAGTTACTTGGGAGGCTGAGGCAGGAGAATTGCTTGAACCCAGGAGGCGGAGGTTGCAGTGAACCGAGATCATGCCACTGGACTCCAGCCTGGGCGACAGAGTGAGACTCCGTCTCAAAAAAAAAAAAAAAAAAAGAGTCTCTCCAGGAGACAAGACATCCACATTCTCAGAGTCCTCTCACATTGGCATGGAAATGGCAATGTAGGGGAGGGAAAAATGGTTTCCCTCTACCCTTCTAGGTTCTTTGCTTGGGCTGCAAATTAAATTGACATAAGACAGATTAACAGAAGAAAAAACATTTTAATTAACTGCATAGGCAGCAGCACAGGAGTCTCACAAAACACAAAGGGCCAGATGATTGAAGCTTATAGCATTCTGAGCTAGAAAGAAATAGGGACTCAGGGCTTCCCTGGGGACAGTGCGGAGGCACCACAGGTGTCAGGAGGGTTAGAGGAGGAAGTGTATAGGAAATTGTTGAAACTGAGTGAGTTGTAGAGAAAGCGCCACACTCTGAGATTGAATCAGGAGTCCTTTATTGCCTGGGACCGAGAGATGGCTAATGCTCAAAATTCTCTCGGCCTTGAAGAAGGGGCTTGATTCCTTTTTATACCTTGCTTAAAGGAGGGGAGGGGGAACCTAGCTGAAGCAAATTTTACAGAAGCAGAACAAGCAAAAGTTAAAAGATAAGCAGTTGCAGATGTAGGGGCTTTTCATATTATCAGTAGGTGCATTCCTAAGTGGGGATGGCACAGCTTGAGTCCGTACCTTATCAATAAGTGCATTCCTGAGTGCCCTTGAATGCAGCTAAACCTAGCTATGCACTCAGGTAAGGGGGAGGCTAAGATGGAGCCTGTCTGGCTTTCGGCTAAAATGGAGTCAGTTAGGCCAACACAGGGTAGGTTAGCACAAAATAAGGTTGCCTTGCTATGCAGATAAAGTCTCTTAGGTAATAAAAGTTGTCTCTGAGCAGCTGCCTTCCTGACACAGATACTCATACTATGAGGACTTCCTTTATAGATGTAAATTTGCTTTACAAAAGGACAGCTTTTCCGAACTACTCCTGTGTCTGCAGTTTCTCAGAATAACCAGCTTGAAATATGCCAAGGAAGTATATTTTGGGATAGCATATTTTGGTATTCTACAGTCATAATTTGGGGTGCTGTGGCCTGAACCTCAGCAGCAAATAGAGCATAGGATTCAGGGTTCGGAGCCCTGGATCCTATTACCAGCTATGCCCCCTAACCCAGTGGTCTCTTGTGAAGGGTCTTCGCTAGTCGCCAGTCGAATCAATTTCTCTAAAAGGCAAAGAGGCATCGGAGTTCCAGCTGGCTTAAACATTTGTAGATTTCGCACCTTCCCTTTTGGCCCCCTCCTCCCTCTTCAACCTTCTCCCCACCCAGAGCTACCAGGGGCCTAGCCCATTTCCCAAGGCCAGCAGTAGGGCTAGGGCTGAAGTGAAGAGACCACAGCGGTAGCAAACAGAGGAGTTCACTGGAAAGTCCTGGTGAGAGCTTCAGCTTCTGATGAGTCACAGAACGCCACGGAGCAGGTTGCTGCGCTTGACTGATTGGGTTTACCCTATTTTTGTTTTGAGTTAGAGCCAACTCTCCTCATTCCTTTTCGTGGCTCTGAGTAGTATATCTCTTCGTCTAAACGCCGGCATCGGAGATGCTAGAACTCAGCTCATAACCCAAGGACTGGTTTCCGTTCACCTTTCCTTTCCTACTTCTAAGCTGCCCAAGACACTCCTTCGCCAAAGCCCTGTCTGGAAACAAGTCCAGCTAAGGTCAAGCCTTGCGTCATGTACCAGGGGATCAGACGAGTGGATTCCAGGCCCAGTTTTGCTTCTTCAACTTTGCTGTGAGGCTTTGGGCAAGTTATTTAACCTGTCTGGGCTTCACTTGCCTCACTGCTAAAATGGGTACCATAATGTTTATTTGAAAGAGCAAAGGGATTGGTGCAAAAATCGCATTACCAGAAATACCTTCATTCCGGCCGGGCGTGGTGGCTCACGCCTGTAATCCCAGCACTTTGGGAGGCCAAGGTGAGCGGATCTTTTGAGGTCGGGAGTTCGAGACCAGCCTGGCCAACATGGTGAAACCCCATTTCTACTAAAAATACAAAAAATTAGCCGGGCATGGTGGCGGGCGCCTGTAATCCCAGCTACTCGGGAGGCTGAGGCAGGGGAATTGCTTGAACCTGAGGGGGAGGTTGCAGTGAGCCAAGATTGCGCCACTACACTCCAGCCTGGGCGACAGAGTGAAACTCCGTCTCAGAGAAACAAAACAAAAAACCCCTCAAAATCCTTCATTCCTCTTGGTGAGGGGGCTGTGAGGACAGCAGAGCTGAATGGGAGAAAACCTAGAGACGCCCCCGCTGCCTTTTGCACGGAACAAGCAATTATTGGGCACCCTCTTTTTAGTGAGGAAGCAGGGATGGAAAATGAGTCCTTGGGCCAGCGCGGGAGGAGAGGCTGGAAAACATACCGATATTCAGGGAAGCACGGAAAGGGCTCTCAATGGATCTGTCACAAAGTGCCGTCAGGGCAGAATCGGAGCAGAACAGCCAAGGGCCCAGGGATTCGAGGAAGCTTGGGCGCAGCAGAGAGCCCAAAAGTTGAAGGTTTATTTGGCAGATGAGGGAGGGAAAGGGATTTCAGAAACAAGGATCTCGTGGGTGGGCTGTCCCAGTTGGCGCGCGGCAGAGCGCAGACCAGCACCCGGAGGTCTTGTCGGCGCAGGACAGACAGGAATCGCTTACTAAGACTCCAAGCTTTTGGAATCAGCTCTTTCTTCGGCTCCGAAGGCCGAGCGGCGCTGCGCCCTCCTTGGCGCGGGCCCGAGAGCGGCCAGACAGCGCCCCAGAGCCAGAGCGTGGGGCCCGAGGGCTGGCGGGCAACTCTGGAGCTCGGCGCCCCAACCGGGAAGTGACCGCAGCAGCCCACCCGCCTGACGCCAGCGGAAGTGCGAGCCCGAGGCGAGCCTGCTCCACCGCCGGGCGCCCGGGAGGGGGCGGGGGCGGGCGCGGGGCGGGCGCGGGGCGGGGCGGGGGGCGGGGCTTGGCGGCGGTTGTTTTTACCCAGGCCTCGGCGCCTAGGCGCTCGGCCGAGGTTGCTCGGCGCGGAAGCGCGAGGCTCGAGGCAGCCAGGAGGGTCGGTGCGGCGCGGGGAGCCGGCGAGCGCGCCCTCGGTGTTGGCCGCCGCGATGTCCGCTCAGTGCTGTGCGGGCCAGGTGAGCGAGGCCGGTCGCCGCGCGGGGGTGGTCACATAGCAGAACCGGGCCAGGAGTCCAGGCGTCGAGGACCTGCCCGGGTGCGTTCCCAGCTCCGCGGCCGAACGTAGGGCCCGGGTGGGTCGCTCGGGCTGACTCCGCGGCGCTCAGCGGTCCGGGAAGTCCTGTGCCTTGGGCGGGCAGGAAGGGGCAGGGGGAAGCCCGAGAGGCTATCCCCGGGTCTTCCCGCCCGGCCTCCAGGACTCCGCGTGGGGCGGGGCGTGCAGGGCTCGGGCGGAGGATCTCGACTGCTCCAGGGGCGTGTCGCCTCCTGCATTGGGCACTGGTGGGTAGCGCCGAGCTCCGTTGCCCTTTCGACTCTGCCTGTCGGATGAACCCAGAAAAAAAAAGTGGGTTTGGGCAACATCTCCTTTGCCATGCCCTGAATAAAACTCGGGTTAAACAGCCCAAACAGGTTGTACTTGGCATCTGAAAGTCGAGCGTGGGCTCTTCTGTACCTTTGAGAATATCTCGAAGCCTGATTTCCAAACTGCCGGGCGCAGGTCTGGGCGAAGGGAAAACTCAGCCTTGCTTCCTGAGTTTCCCAACCCAACCCTGGCTCGGTACTAGCACTACTGCCTGGGTAGGGCGCGAGCCTTCTTGTCTCTCTTTGCAAATAAACTTTCTCGAACCTGTTTTTTAGCTCTCGCCTCTTTAAACCTATGATATCTGAAAATACTGTCCCCTATCAGTTACTGCATCAGTGTGGAATTAGTACGTCTTAGCCCTTTAATGCTGCAGAGTTAGAAAAAACGAAATAGGTGGGTCTCCTGGATGTGGAGCTGCTTTCTCCCTGTACATGTAGATTATCAGCGTTTCGGTACAGAGTTTTAATGGAGTGTTTTCACGGACGAATCAGACTCCGGGGAGCATCCAGGTTCGGGGTGTTCTTGCTGACACTCAAGCCTTTCCACAATCGAGGCCAGCCGTAAGTGAGGCAGGGGTTAAGCTGTGGGTTTCTGTAACCGGCGATTATACTGGCAGATAATCTGCCCTGTTTGGAGTGGCAACGTGGAGCTCTCTTGGTTTTTGAGCTCTAATACTGTGTTTGGAATGCATTAAAGCTGGCCTTTCCAGAGTTGAGGAAATTGAGGTTTTTGACGACTGAGGTGAAATGATTTTTTTTTCTCTGAGTCAGGCAGAGAGAGAGAGAGAGAAAGAAAGAGAGAGAGAGAAAATGAGAATGGTCACCACTTTATGGGGATTTGAGAACAAGGTGGACCAGCAAAGGCTGTTTTCAGAAAGCTCTGCAAATCTTTTATTCTCGTTTTGAAATATTTTCAATATGATGCAACACTTTTTATTACCCAGTAATTCTATTATAGCTCTTTAGGGGCATCTGTCCTGGTCCCTTGAAATCCCCTTGAGGCTCTGTCATTCCCAAGTACCTAATTTAGGGCTCTGTAAATTATTACCAGTATTCAATGGGTTTTGTAAAAGAATTATTTTGATATTGATGTTTTGGCAGGTTTCTAAAGTCTCCCCTCTCAGGACTTTGGAAAGAACTAAATCAAAGTTAATCCCTGCTTTCCCAGGCCTCCTAGAGGCATCACTGTGGTGGGCCTCATTGCAGTGTGATGGTGGGTGATCATACTGTGATTTCCTGTGGATAGGGTGGTAGGTAGTTAAAAGAAAGCAAACAGGCTACGCGGTGGCCCATGCCTGTAATCCCAGCACTTTGGGAGGCCGAGGCGGTCAGATCACCTGAGGTTGGGAGTTCTAGACCAGCGTGACAAACATGGAGAAACCCGTTGAAACCCGTCTCTTCTAAAAATAGAAAATTAGTTGGGCGTTGTGGTGCATGCTTGTAATCCCACCTACTCAGGAAGCTGAGGTAGGAGAATTGCTTGAACGCGGGAGGTGGAGGTTGCAGTGAGCTGAGATTGTACACTCCATTGCACTGCAGCCTGGGTGACAGAGCTAGACTCTGTCCCAAAAAAAAAAAAAGCAAACAAACAAAACCTCACAGCACTATCAGAAGTTACCAATTCTTTCGTTTGTTTGTTTGGGCACCTACCTTGTGCTAGGAACTGGGTATACAGTCATAAGTCAGACAAACATCTCTGCTCTCAGTGGTCTGTCTGAGCAGGGGAGATCATTCATAAACATGTAAACAATGAAACAATGAATATGGTACTGGTACTGTCAGAGGCTGTGTGGTAAGCAGCCTTGAGGAGGGTTATGAGGGAGTCTGAGATGTCTGTGGAGTTGAGACTACTCAGTGAGGAGAGGTAAGGGGAGTCTAGGGTGGCTAGGGTGACCTAGATGAGGTCAGAGAGAAGGGCAGGACCAGAAATGGCCAGAGCCTGTCAGCTGCCTTTGGACTTTGGATTTAATTCTGGTTGCAGTGAGAGGCTGTGGGAGGATTTTGAGCAGGGGCGAGCTGTGGTTTGATTTGCAGTTAAAAGATACTTGGGGTATTGTGAAGACTGGACTGTAACAGGGGCTAGAGTGGAGGTGGGGAAAGCAGTTCCAGCTGGTCATGCAGTGGATAGTTGCCTCTTAGGGGCAGGCAGTGTTCTTGGCTTCAGCAGCGAACATAAATCCTTTCCCAGTGGAGCTCAAATCCTGGCAGTCTGCTGTTGCTGTAGTCCCAAGAGGAGAGTGCGTGGTACCTTCATTTAGGCTATGGCTGTAGGAGTGAGTACCGTGGGACATCGTTGGCTTCTGGGTATATTTCAGAGGTAGAACTGGATTTGAGCAAGAATTACAAGTGGGATGTGGGAATGAGACAGACCGCGGTTTCTGGCCTGAGCCACTGGGTAGATGATGATCGCGTTGACTGAGGTGAAGTAGCAGGCTGATAGGAAGAGGACATTTGGTGAGCAAAACCCAAGTTTCTTGGCTTTTTACATTAGAGATGCATATTATAAATTAAATGGAAATGGCAAGTCACCATTTAAGTCGGGAGAAGTTGAGGTTGGAGATGGACATTTTGGGGACTTTTAACTGAGGACCATCATGAACAATAACCCATAAACCCATAAAAGAGCCTGGGCTTTGAACTCAGGCTTGGATTTCAATGGGAAATCTGGAGAATGAGGGCTGGTGTGACTGGCTGAGTTACTTACTCTATTACCTCATTGTACCTCAGCTGTTGAATGGGTGCTTCTTAGGGTTACTATGAAAATTACATGTGACGATAAGTGTAAAGTCTGTAATACAGGATTTGGCAGAGTATGAGGAACCCCCCAAGTCTTAACTTACTAGTGGCCATTACCCATCTGCATCAGGATAATCTCCAGATCATCATATTTTATTTTTGTATCTACTCTGATATTCACTTAGATTTTGTTTAGGGTGTTGGCTAATGGACACTAAGAAGGCAGAGATTACAGGGGAGTGGTCACTCAACACTTTATGGGTTCAAAGTTCTGTGCTAGGCCCCTCGGGACCAGGTAATGAACACAGGTTTCCTTGTTCTCCTTTAACTTAAGGGCTACGGGGAGATGGGAGTGTGGGGGAAGTTCGCTACAGAAAATGACAGTGCAGGCCGGGCGTGGTGGCTCACGACTGTAAATCCTAGGACTTAGAGATGCCAAGGTGGGTGGATTGCTTCAGGCCAGGAGTTTGAGACCAGCCTGGGCAACATGGTGAAACCCTGTCCCTACTAAAACAAAAATTAGCCAGGCATGGTGGCCCACGACCTGAAGTCCCAGCTACTTTGGGAGGCTGAGGCACCAAAATTGCTTGAACTTGGGAGGTGTAGCTTGCAGTAAGCTGACAATGAGCCACTGCACTCCAGCTTGGGTAACAGAGCAAGACGCTGTCTTAAAAAACAAAGAAAGAAAATGACAGTGCACACCGTCAGAGCAGAAGTGAGGTGTGTGCTTGCAAAATCTAGATGACTTTTCCAAGGCAGTTTGATAATAGGGATTGGGAGAGGGCTTACTGCAGGCCAGTATAGGCATGAATGACAATAATAATAGCTGAAGTTTGTTTCAGTCCATAGCATGTGCTTTGTGTTTACGTACATTATAATTCATTCATTCCTCACAAAACCCCTGCTTGGCCTCCTTTTGCAGGTGAGTCAACTAAAGTATAGAGAAATAAATTAACCGCTGTTACCAACCGACGGCAGAGCTAGGTCTTGTGTACGGGCCCACCTGACTTGAGTTGGATGACTTTTGTACCAGACTGCTACTATCATTATTACAATATGAATAATAATTGCTCCAGATGGCTGTAATGCAGCTTGAATACACTGCTATTAGGCTGTTTTGGTAGATATTGTTGGCTGCCAGTAGTTAGTGGTTGGGTGAGGTTTAACTTCTCCCTCATGCCTAATTCAGGTCATAAAGACCCAAGTCACAGACCAAATTCTGTCACACATACAGACAATGGCAGGTGTATAGAACAGTCAATGAGCCTGTTCTGAGACTTCCTGATGTTCCAGCTCTTTGCTCTTGTTGGTGCTCTGATAGGCTTCTTGCCTGAAAAGTTCACCCGAGGCAGATGTGCCAACAGTCTGATAGGCAAGACTCAGCTAACTTCTGATTGGTGGGCAGCCAAGACTACTGCATCAGGTGGATCAAGCCCATGGTTGCCACTTTGAGTAAAGATTCACTCTTTTTTTTTTTTTTTTTTTTTTTTTTTGAGATGGTGTCTCACTTTGTCACCCAGGCTGGAGTGCAGTGGCGTGATCTTGGCTCACTGCAACCTCCACTTCCTGGGTTCAAGCGATTATCCTGCCTCAGACTCCTGAGTACCTGGGATTACAGGTGCCCACCACCACACCTGGCTAATTTCTGTATTTTTAGTAGAGACGGGGTTTTGCTATGTTGGCCAGGCTGGTCTCGAACTCCTGACCTCAGATGATCCATCTGCCTCGGCCTCCTGAAGTGCTGGGATTACAGGTGTGAGCCACCACACCTGGCCTATTAATTCTGTCTTTACAGCCAGTTCATGCAAGGCAGAAATGCCCAGGCCCAGGTATTTTTCCAGCCAGATCCTATTTCTAGATCACCAAGATTTTCTGCAATAAAAGCCCATTTATTTATTTATTTAAAGATGGGCTCTGGCTGTTTCCCAGGCTGGAGTGCAGTGACTCAGTCAGCTCACTGCAGCCTCGAACTCCTGGGCTCAAGCGATCTTGCTGCTTCCGCCTCCCAGGTCGCTGGGACTATACAGGTGCTCTCTACCATGCCTGTCCAGTTTAAAAACATTTTTGTAGATTGTGGGTCTGGCCTTGCTGCCCAGGCTGGTAAAACTCATTTCTAGCGTCTGTTATGTTAATTAACAAAGCCTTGAATGCCGCCAGGGATTATCCATTGTCAAAGATAAACAAAGCCTGACATTAGTTCAAGCAGTAAAAACAGTTTTATTCAATAACTATTGACTGTAGGGGAAAGAGCTGAGCTTTATTCAGTTTTGTGCAGAGGTGACTGGGCCTTTTAAAGGGATTCATAAGGGAGGAAGGAGGGGAGTGAGTGTAGCTCAAGTAGAGTCAGGAAAGTGAATACTTACAACAAAGGGTTGGTCTATGTAAATGTGATTAGGCCAGCTGTGTCTGCCTGTTGTTTGGTTTTTGATTAAATGTTTGCTGGAATAGGTCTTGACCAGGACAACTGATGCCCCTAAATGCAGCTTAAAACACACACGCGCGCACACATACACACACACACACACACTCTCTCTCTCTCTCTCTCTCCCTCCCCCCACCCCCATGAAGACTTATTTAAAAAATAAATTACATACCACATGTAATAATGATGATTCCAGGCCTGGCATGGTGGCTCACGCCTGTAATCCCAGCACTCTGGGAGGCTGAGGTGGGCGGATCACCTGAGATCAGGAGTTTGAGACCACCATTGGCAAAACCCTGTCTCTACTAAAAATACAAAAATTAACTGGGCGTGATGGCACATACCTGTAATCCCAGCTACTCTGGAGGCTGAGGCAGGAGAATCGCTTGAACCTGGTAGGCAGAGGTTGCAGTGAGCCAAAATCACGGCACTGTACTCCAGCTTGGGCACGACAGTGGGAAGCTGTAGCAAAAAAATAAATAAAGAGGCTGAGGCAGGTGGATCACCCAAGGTTGGGAGTTCAAAACCAGCCTAACCAACAGGGAGAAACCCCATCTCTACTAAAAATACAAAATTAGCTGAGTGCGTTGGCGCACGCCTGTATTCCCAGCTACTTAGGAGGCTGAGGCAGGAGAATTGCTTGAACCTGGGAGGAGGAGGTTGCCATGAGCCGAGATGTTGCCACTGCACTTCAGCCTGGGTAACAAGAGGGAAACTCCATCTCAAAAAAAAAAAAAAAGATGATTCCCCCAAAATGTTCTTCCTTCTTCACTGTAAAATCCAAATCTCTGCTTTAAGGTCCCAGCTCTGTGTTTTCTCACTAATGCTCTTTCTCTTGTTTTGAGAGTAATCACAGAATTAGTGCTTAGTAGACTGGATCGCATCACTTAGTACTTGGTCATTTGATCCATTGGAATTAAATCCTGGCTACTGCAAGGATGTTTCCTCTCTTTTCATAGGCAGAGCACTTACTGTGACCTAGCTGAACCCCCTGTTGAGCTCTTTTGGTTACAAAACTCTGGCTCCCTGTTGCTGTTTGTTTATAGTGATTGGAGATGTTAGGTCCTCATTATATTACATGGTGCTTTCACCCTTGGAAGGGATTCATTTACAAAAATTCATTCTTTCCATGATGATACTTTTTGAACAATGTGGAGAGTATTTGTAAAACAGAAGGAAATCACACATATCATTACCCAGAGAGAACCACATTTTGATGGTTTATATTCAGTTACTTATATTAAATATTTATTATTTTATTTTATATATATTTTTGAGATGGAGTTTTCGCTCTTGTCGTCCAGGCTGGAGTGCAATGTCGCAATCTTGGCTCACTGCAACCTCTGCCTTCCTGGTTCAAGCAGTTCTCCTGCATCAGCCTCCTGAGTAGCTAGGATTACAGGCACCCGCCAGCACGCCCAGCTAATTTTGTGTTTTTAGTAGAGATGGGGTTTCACCATGTTGACCAGGCTGGTCTTGAACTCCTGACCTCAGGTGATCCGCTTGCCTCAGCCTCCCAAAATGCTGGGTTTACAGATGTGAGCCACTGCGCCTGGCCAGTATTTATTATTTTACTTTGCAAAGTTGGGATTATGTTGGAAGTGCTGTATTTGATCCTATTCTTTTTGCAGAATTATGAGGTGACCAAAAAAGTTTTTTTTTAACATGCATCAGCCACTAATTTGTAGCTGTTAATGTTTACTGCGCTTACATTTGTATGTAGATCATCTTCTACCTTCAAACTTGATGGTTTCTTTAGAAGTGTTAACGTTGAATGTGTGAAAGTCACTTAATGAACTTAAGAGTTAAGAGGTTTGTATGTGTTTCTATTCCCAAAAGGCCAAAAGTAATGAAAAAAAAAATCCCTAATTTCATCTCTGTTAGGTGTCATCATTGACAATATATTTCTGTCATTTTTTTTTTTTTTTTTTTTTGAGATAGAATCTTGCTCTGTTGCCAGGCTGGAGTGCAGTGGCACAATCTTGGCTCACTGCAACCTCCGCTTCCTGTGTTCAAGCGATTCTCCTGCCTCAGCCTCCCGAGTAGCTGGGACTGCAGGTGCCCGCCACCATGCCCAGCTAATTTTTGTATTTTTAGTAGAGATGGGTTTCACCATGTTCGCCAGGATGGTCTGGATCTCTTGACCTCGTGTTTTGCCCACCTTGGCTTCCCAAAGTGCTGGGATTACAGGCGTGAGCCACCGTGCGTGGCCTCAACATTTTCTTTAACTTTGACCTTTTTTTTTAGCAGTTACTTTCACAGGTAACATCTGTCCAAATGGTGGTTGAGTCACTGTTTTCCTGCTGTATGATGGTTGCCATCCTTCCTTCAACTGCACTAACAACGAGTCCTGTGTTTCTTATCACTAGCACTGGCACTTTTATTTTCCTGTTCATCTTTATAAAGATGTAGGCAAATTTCAGTAAAATGCCCTATAATTGTTCTGTCAAGGTAATGGTTTGGTTAATGTTGGCTAAATGTGGTAGTCTCCCTTTACCTGCAGTTTTGCTTTTTGTGGTTTCAGTTACCTGAGGTCTATCAGGGTATGAAAATATTAAGTGGAAAATTACAGAAATAAACAATTTACAAGTTTAAAGTATGCCCTGTTCTGAATAGTGTGATGAAACCTCGCTTCATCCCACTGGGATGTGAATCACTTCTGGCCAGCGTATCCATGCTGTCTAGCTGTCCACCTATGCTCCTCACCGCTTAGTCTCTTAGGAGTCATCTCAGTTTCAGATCCACTGTCACAGAATTGCAGTCCTTGTGTTTCAGTCATTCAAGTCACCCTTATTTGACTTAATAGCCTCAAAGCGAAAGAGTAGTGATGCTGGTATAATGTCATAAGTTTTGGTTTTATTATTTGTTATTGTTGTTAATCTCTTATTGTGCCTAATTTAGAAATTAAACTTTATCATAATGCCAGGCAAGATGGCTCATGCCTGTAATTCCAGCACTTTTGGGAGGCTGAGGTGGGTGGATCACTTGAACCCAGGAGTTAGAGGCCAGCCTGGGCAACATGGAGAAACCCTGTCTCTACAAAAGCACAAAAATTAGCCAGGGCATGGTGGTGTGTGTGCCTGTAGTCCCAGCTACTTGGGAGGCTGAGGTGGGAGGATCACTTGAGCCCAGGGAGGTCAAGGCTGTAGTCAGCCATGGTTGTGTCACTGCACTCCAGCCTGGGTGACAGACTAAGACCCTGTCTCAAAAACAACAACAAAACTTTATCGTAGGTATGTATATACGAGAGAAAACACAGTATATATGGGATTGGCTACTATCCACAGTTTCAGGCATCCACTGGGGGTCTTGGAACACATCCTCCTGGTGTAAGGAGGGACTGACTACTCTAGATAGCTCACTGGTGAGCTGATACAGGAAGGGTGGGTTAGGGGTGTCTTTGTGTAGTGTAGCTACACTTTGTGTAGGTTGTCAGATAATCCTCTGTCACTTACCTTGAACAGTATGGAGAGTGAGGATTGCATTCTTAGTTGGAGAGTTCGCTTGAAGGTTGCTCATTCAAATGTGTTTTCTTGGGCAGCTCTGTAGCTGACCTGGCGAGCTGACAGATAGCTTTGGGCTGCAGCAAGTCTGACTTTGTGGGCACGGCTGAGGAGAGGTGGGTCTGTAGGTGTGGAAGTCAGCCTCTGATTCATCTCTCCGTGCTAATTAAATAAAAGGTAACAACACCCTCTTCCCCATTGCTTGCTTCCCTCCCATTTTCTGTATAAATAGGGGCTCTAGATTCCCACAGATACTGAGTATCTGGGCGTGACTATGAGACAAGGAAGCTTTACTTTTCAGTTTTCCAGGTGGCTTTTTTTTTTTTTGAAATGGAGTCTTTTTTTTTTTTTTTGTAGGAGAACGGAGTTTTATTATTACTCAAATCAGTCTCCTGAAATGGAGTCTTGCTGTGTCACCCAGGCTGGAGTGCAGTGGCACCGTCTTGGCTCACTGCAACCTCTGCCTCCTGGGTTCAAGCGATTCTCCTGCCTCAGCCTCTTGAGTAGCTGGGATTACAGGCATCTACCACTGTGCCCGGCTAATTTTTTTTTTTTAAATATCTTTAAAAACTTTTTTATTTTTTATTTTTTATTTTGTAGAGACGGAATTTCACCATGTTGGCCAGGCTGGTCTTGAACTCCTGACCTCAGGTGATCCGCCCACCTCGGCCTCCCAAAGTGCTGGGATTACAGGCATGAGCCACTGTGCCTGGCCTAATTTTTGTGTTTTTTGAGATGAGGTTTCACCATCTTGGCCAGGCTGGTCTTGACCGTCTGACCTTGTGATCCACCCGCCTTGGCCTCCCATAGTGCTGGGATTACAGGAATGAGCCACCGTGCCAGCCTCTAGGTGTTTTGATGTAATCACCAGTTAGAGTCTCAGAAAGGGCAGTGCAGTAATTATGGCATTGTCTGCTGTTATTTCAGAGCAGTATGTGGCCAGATCATCTATGATAACTTAATGTTAAAAAGGAGGTCCTCATTTAAGCTGATATATCTACAGGACTAGCCATTGGCTGTAATTCTTTGACCAAGCTGTTTTTAGTATTTTAAGTGGCCATACCTGCCTAATTATAAAGACCCAGTGTATTTTACGTATTGCTGTTTTCACTTGAATTTAGGGTTATGATTGGATCCTGAGAACAGTATCAATCAAGTTACCAATCTAAACTGCTGTGATTGTTCCCAAATAGTAGGTGTCCCAAGTAGCCCATGTAAACCTTTGCAGCCCTACCTAAAATGTGTTTTAAAGCATTTTCAGTGGGAATCTCCCCATATTCTTCTAGCTTATATATTAATGATATTTCAAAAGATTTTAGAACTTAATCTGAGAGTTGGTGTAGGGCAGTAGTAGGAAATTCAGATAGTGAGTTGGTGTAATTACACAGAACATCTGTTTGAATTTTAAAGGGAAGCAGGATTTTACTTTTGGCTTTTCTGCCGTAGTTTGCCTTGTGAGATTAAAATTGCTGACGTTTAAGGAAAGCAGCTGTTGTGGAAAAACTTAGTGGGTTTTTATCAGAGTAAATTTTGAAACAATTTGTGGGTTTTTGAAGTAAGGTTTCAGTATATAGTGATTAGACAGCATTTTTACTCCCTCATGAAAACTGTCTAGTCAAAACAAAAGTAGGAAAAACACAGAGATGACCCCTCAAATCTTATTTATGAAAAGATAACTAGAGGAGATGGAAAAATCAGACTTCTTTTTAAGTATCATTTTTATAAACTGGCTAAGTGCATTTTGAAACAAAATTCATGAGGTCTTTGTGGAATGCCTTTTCCACTTTCTTGTGCTCACATTATATGTCAGTAATTTAACGGAGGGCTGATCTCCTAATGCTTTGATCCTTGGCGATTGTGGTTCACCCAAACTAGGGAGGAATTCAGTCTTTTGTTCTTGATTCCATGCTCATTGATCTGCTCCTTTGCCATTCTCAGAAACAATGACAGTATTTTGTTTCCATAGGAATGAAACTGTTTGCTATAATGGGATTCTATAGTGGTAATTTTTCTTTAGCTTTGCTAGTCTTATCCCTAAAGACTCTAGGACTTTGTTGACTTATTTCATCAGCTGTTACTCTTCGTTTTGTTTTTGTTTTTGAGAGAGAGTCTCTGCTTTGTCGCCCAGGTTGGAGTGCAGTGGTGCTCAGTTCACTGCAACCTCTGCCTCCCAGGTTCAAGCAATTCTCCTGCCTTAGCCTCCAAGTAGCTGGGATTATAGGCGGCTAATTTTTGTATCTTTAATAGGATGGAGTTTCACTTTGTTGGCCAGGCTGGTCTTGAACTGCTGACATCATGATCTACCTGCCACAGCCTCCCAAAGTGCTGGGATTACAAGCGTGAGCCACCATGCCTGTTGTATTCTTTGTTTTTTTTTTTTTTTAAAGAGGTGACAATCTGTAAAGAAAAATGTCAGTTGATAAATGTTAACTGGGGCCGGGTGTGGTGGCTCACACCTGTAATCCCAGCACTTTTTGGGGCTGAGGCGGGCATATCACCTGAGATCAGGAGTTTGAGACCAGCCTGCCCAACATGGCAAAGCCCCATCTCTACTAAAAATACAAAAATTAGCTGGGCATGGTGGCGCATGCCTCTAATTCCAGCTAGTCAGGAGGCTGAGGCACAAGAATTGCTTGAACCTGGGAGGTGGAGGTTGCAGTGAGTTGAGATCATGCCATTTGCACTACAGCCTGGGCAACAGAGTGAGACTGTGTCTCAGAAAAAAAAAAAAAAAAAAAAAAGAAAAATATTCACTGGGTACCTAGAATAATAAAGTTCAGAGGCTGTAGCTAGGCCTGCTTGTGCGTAGGAGTGGCTTGTGAATAGATGCTGCATTTCCTAGCAGTATGAGACTGTGCCTGGGGCAGTGCTTCTTCACAGACTGGATTGAGGGTTTGTTTGCCTCAGCTTTCCACCTGTTATCTTTTGGGAAAGGGGAAGAAGCTGGGGGTGTCTCTTGGCAGGGACATTTGCCCCCAGAAGTAGATAAGCCCACCCAGGAGAGCATGGGGAGAGCGGGTCCTCCTTCCTGAATGGCTCTAGAGATCCATGCCATCCTGCAGTTGCACACACACCGATGTGTGTGTCCTGAATGCTTTTCCAGGGAGAAAGTCCCCACCATTTCTCAGCTTCTCAAGGAAATCTTCTGACCTCAGGAAAAAGCAGGTGTAGTATGAGAAGGAAAGCCCAGCCTTGGAACCTTGAGAAACATCTCCAATTTAAAAAGCAGACATTCCCTGTAGCCAACAGGGAAAGAAAGAAAATTAAGTGAAGGTAGAGCCTGCCTGGAGGGTGGGGACAGGTGTGGAACTACTGGCCTGGTCAGACAACTAGTCAAGTTGTTGTAACCAAATCACCACTGAGACAAAGACTAGGCCAAATTACAGGGTCTTTATTGCAGGCGGCCACGGAGGACTCTTGTCTCTCTAACCTGCGGCCCTGAAAGGAGGGTGTCAAGACCTTTTATGCCTGTAAACCACCTCCTGGGCGGGGGGGGGGGGCGAGGGGCTTTGGACATTCCAAGGGCCAGGGGACTTTGGACATTCCGTAAACCACCTCCTGGCGGGGGTGAGGGTAAGGGGCTTCGGACATTCTGAGGGCCAGGGGACTTTGGACATTCCAGTTGTGACTTAAGTGGTTCACAGAAGTCAAGATAAGCATTAGTTGACACAGTATCTGGGTAGGGTGGAAATTACAGACCTTAGTTACTTACTACAAGTCTTAAAATGGTGCGGGGCGTTGGTTTGGACTGCTTGCCTGTCACATTAGGGTTACAGAGAGCAGTTTCAATGGAAAGCTGAGGTATGGTCGAGGTATGCAGTTTATGGGGCAATTACCATGTCACAAAGTAAGAGAGGAAGATTGAAGATTAGTGCCTGTGGATTTTTGAGAGTGCCAGCTTATCTGGAGGCTGAGCTGGGAGGATCTCTTGAGTCCAGGAGGTCGAGGCTGCAGGGGGCTGTGATTGTGCTACTACACTCTAGCCTGGGTGGCAGAGTAAGACGATGTTTCTTTTTTTTTTTTTGGAGATAGAGTCTCGCTCTGTCGCCTGCCTCGGCCTCCCAAAGTGCTAGAATTATAGACGTAAGCCACCGCGCCTGGCTGAGACCATATTTCAAAAAAAAGAGTAAGGCTGGGTGTGGTGGATCACTTGAGGTCAGGAGTTTGAGACCAGCCTGGCCAACATGGCAAAACCTCGTTTCTACTAAAAATACAAAAATTAGCCCAGTGTGGTGGCAGATGTGTGTAGTCCCAGCTACTCAGGAGGCTGAGGCAGGAGAATCACTTGAACCCGGGAGCCGGAGGTTGCAGTGAGCCAAGATTATGCCTTTGCACTCTAGCCTAGGTGACAGAGCAAGACTCCATTTCAAAAAAAAAGTGCTTGGGGGTTTTGGAGGTTTTGGCAGCCTCAGTTCCCAGGCAGCAGAAGGTAGAGAAATTCTGGGGAGCTGAGAACTAAAGCCAGGGAAGTGAGGTTATTATCTTTTAAGATAAAAGGAGGAGCAGATTAAGAGCCTGAAGAGGTTTGGGCTGGCCCTTAAAGGATGGAAGGAAAACAGCTTCCTGCCCCCAAATTGCAGGATGCTGAAGTTTAATTATTATTTTTTTAAGTTCTCCTGCCAAAATTGAGTCCAATGGTAGCTCTCCATCCCCTTTTTTCTTCAAAGAAATCCCCTACTTTCTGTGCCCTCCACCACCTCCCACTTTTTCTATCTAAGTTTGTGAACTTTCATTAACTGGGATTCAACTCTTTGAAAAATTCTGGAGAGGCAAGTCTAGTTCTGGAGAGATCCAGGTTTTGCTGCTTGCTTGACTTTTCTTCTCTCTGTCTCTCTCTCTCTCTTTTTTTTTTAAGAGACAAGCTCTCACTATGTTGCCCAGGCTGGTCCCAAACTCCTGGGCTCAAGCAATCCTCCTGCCTTGGCCTCTCGAAGTGCTAGAATTGCAGGTGTGAGCCACCATGCCCAGACCTGCTTGATTTTTGAGGCAGGTCATGGAACCACAGAAACTCCTGGAAGATACCTTAAAAGGTGTCCATTTGTAATGACCCATCTGAAGCTTAGATGTCCTTTTTAATGCCCCTCTTCTGTGTGCATCTGTATTTGAATCTCACCAGTGTTGGGGAGCTCACTACTGTTCCTAGTTCTTAAATTTTCTTGTCAAGTGGGGGAAATTTCTGTCTTGTCTCCCTACTGTTGTTAAAGAGATAAACTCCCTTTAACAATATTAGTGATTGTTGAAGGAATAAAAATCAGATGTTGTATGTAAGAGTCTTTTTTTTTTTTAATCTGTAAAGTGGTGATGCAGTGTTTCAGGGTTTAGTGTAAGATACCAAGTGAAGATACCAAGATTGTATTTTAAACAGAAGAGGATTTACTGTAGGGAATTAGGTGTATTTAAAAAGTGATTGTAGAACTAAAGGAGCAAGCATGAAGGGGCCACCCCCTGGGACACTTGAACTTAAGAATGTTACCTAAAGACCAGTGGTTCCGTCCAGGTTTTGCTGCTCAGCACACAAAAAGCCAATGACTAAGATGGACGAGTATTGCAAGGAAGAAGGCTTTAATCTGGTGCTACAGCCAGGGAGATAGGAGTTCAAATCCATCTCCCTTACCTACTAAAACTAGAAGTTTGTATAGCAGGGAAGAAATACAACAATGAATAAGAAAACAAGAACCAGGGAGGGGCAAGGAAGAAGTCATGATGAATGAGGTGTCAGGCATCTGATATGGTGATCTGGTGAGTTTCAGTTCTTTGAGAGGCCTGAAAGTCCTATCCTGAGGAAGGAACTCAGATAAAACAAATACAAGTTTCAAGCTTTAAGACCATAAGGATCATTTTCAAGCTTCAAGACCAGAAGGGTCAGATATGTTTATCAAAAAGATCAGTCTAGGCTGGGTGCAGTGGCTTACATCTGTAATGCCAGCACTTTAGGAGGCTGAGGTGGACAGATCACTTGAGGTCAGGAGTTCGAGCCCAGCCTGGCCAACATGATGAAACCCCGTCTCTACTAAAAATACAAAAATTAAGCCAGGTGTGGTGGCGGGCACTTATAATCCCAGCTACTTGGGAGGCTGAGGCAGGAGAATGGCTTGAACCTAGGAGGCAGAGATTGCAGTAGAGATCATGCCACTGCACTCTAGCCTGGGCAACAAGAGTGAAACTGTCCCCCCCACCTCCAAAAAAAAGAAAAAGATTAGTCTATGGGACTACTGAGTTGGTTTCAAGTAGAAGCTGCTGCCACCACTGTTTAACTCTGTCCTGACACCTACCAGTTAGTGGCTTCACACAGGAGCCTAGTGGCTGCTACTGTCTGTCCTTCCCCAGGACCTTGCCTGGCAGCAGACACCATAGCAGGAGGGTGGCTTCCACCTTGTTTTCACGTAACAAATATTGTGAGAGCTGCTAATTATCAGGATCCTAACAGCAAGGGAGTCTGAGAAGCATGGCTTAATTTTCCACATTCTTCAATACTGAAAGACATGCAGAAGAATGTGGGAATGGTGGCAGAGTGAGACAGTTGACTGTGTATCAAGCAGAAGCCATGAGAATTAGCGTGATAAACTCTACCCACCGTTGGCACTGTACTTCCTGCTCATGATACTTGACCAGAGGGAAATGACAACTGCAGAAGTAAGGCCAGAAGTACTGAGAGGGTCGGATCTGGAAGTAGGAAGCTGGGGTGTGTATAGTATAGACATTTCATTTATCAGCTGGAGAAAGGGAGTGGCTCCTTATTGGGTTTTCTCTCCCTAGTTCTTTCACTGGCTGATTGTTTTTTCCATACTGCCAGCGAATTGATCGTTCTACTAAAGTATAGTTCTTTTTTTTTTTTTTTTAAAGACAGGGTTTCCCCATGTTGGTCAGGCTGGTCTTGAACTCCTGACCTCAGGTGATCCGCCCGCCTTGGCCTCCAAAGTGCTTGGATGACAGGCGTGAGCCACAACGCCTGGCTAAAGTATAGTTCTAATTACAATCTCTCTGCTTGATTTTACAACCCTTATGGGGTTAATGTAATGGATTTTCTAAATGCAAGTCCTTTGTAGGAATTTGTTAGGGTTTGTATCAAGAAAACCTATTTTAAATGACAGTTTGCTTAATCATGTATGTAGTGATGTCTCCTCAGGCATTCCCAATGTTGGTCATTTGTGTCCCTCTCTCCTCTTCCTTTCTTCTTTCTTGATAGATCTAGCTAGGAAGCGCATCAATTTTATTAATCTTGTGAAAGACTAGGTTATTTCCCATGGTCAGTTTTCAGTTTCATTGATTTCTACTCTTTATTATTTCCCTCTTTTTACTTTAATTTGTGCTTTGATTTTTCTTTTTTTAGGTAGAAGCTTAGATCATTATTCTAAATCTTTTTTTTTTTTTTTTGAGACAGTGTTTTGCTCTATTGCCCAGTCTGGAGTGCAGTGGTGCCATCTCTGCTCACTGCAGCCTCTGCCTCCCTGGTTCAAGCGATTCTCCTCCCAAGGCCTCCCAAGGCATGCCACCACGCCTGGCTAATTTTTGTATTTTTTTTTTTTTTTTTAGTAGAGACAGGGTTTCACCATGTTGGTCAGGCTGGTCTTGAACTCCTGACCCTGTGATCCGCCCTCCTTGGCCTCCCAAAGTGCTGGGATTACAGGTATGAGCCACCAAAATATTTTCTTTTTTTTTTTTGGAGTTTCGCTCTTGTTGCCCAGGCTGGAGTGCAATGGTGCAATCTTGGCTTCCTGCCACCTCTACCTCCTGGGTTCAAGTGATTCTCCTGCCTCAGCCTCCTGAGTAGCTGGAATTACATGTGCCTACCACCATGCCTGAGTAATTTTTTTGTATTTTTAGTAGATATGGGGTTTTGCCATGTTGGCCAGGCAGTGATCTATCTGCCTTGGCCTCTCAAAGGGCTGGGTGTACAGGGGTGAGCCACTGTGCCCGGCCCAAAATAATTTTCTAAATTTCCTGTGTTCTCTTCTTTGAGCTATGGGTTATTTAGAAATATGTTTTTAATTTCTAAGTATTTGTGGATTTTCCAGGAGTATTTTTGCTATTAATTTAGAATTTAATTTCATGGTGGCCAGAGGATGTATTCTATATATATTCATTGCTTTTAAATCTGTTGTTTTATGGCCTAGAATATGATGTATCTTGGTGAATGTTTCATGTTCCCTTGAAAAGAACATATATTTTACAATTACCAAGTAAAGTTTTCAAGTTGGTTGATAGTGTTATACAGATCTTCTCCATCTTTATAAAAATTTTTTGGTCTAATTGTATTAGTTACTAGGAAAAAGGTTAAATTTCCCAAATATGCCTGTGTTTTTGTTGCTTTCTCCCATTTGGTCAATTTTTGTTTAATGTACTTTGAAGCTCAATTAAATGTATCCACATGAGGATTATTCTCCTTAATGAACTGATCCTTGATCCTTTTCTTTTTCTTTTTCTTTTTTTTTTGGACAAAGTCTTGCTCTGTCACCCAGGCTGGAGTGCAGTGGTGTGATCTTGGCTCACTGCAACCACTGCCCACTGAGTTCAAGTGGTTCTCCTGCCTCAGCCTCCAGAGTAGCTGGAATTACAAGCATGTGCCACCATGCCTGGCTAATTTTTTTATTTTATATATATTTTCGAGACCGAGTCTTGCTCTGTTGCTCAGGCTGGAGTTCAATAGTGGTGTGATCTTGGCTCACTGCAACCTCTGCCTCCTGGGTTCAAGTGATTCTCCTGCCTCAGCCTCCTGAATAGCTGGGACTACAGGTGTGTGCCTTGACACCTGGCTAATTTTTGTATTTTTAGTAGAGACTGGGTTTTACCATATTGGCCAGGCTGGTCTTGAACTCCTGACCTTGTGATCTGCATGCCTTGGCCTCCCAAAGTGCTGGGATTACAGGCATGAGCCACTACACCTGGCCTAATTGGTTTTTTTTGAGACAGAGTCTCATTCTGTTGCCCAGGCTGGAGTGCAGTGGCATGATCTCAGCTCACTGCAACCTCTGCCTCCTGGGTTTAAGCAATTATCCTCCCTCAGCCTCCCAAGTAGCTGGGATTGCAGATGTGCATCACCACAACCAACTAATTTTTGCATTTTTAGTAGAGATGGGGTTTTACCATATTGGCCATGCTGGTCTTGAACTCCTGACCTCAGGTGATCTGCCTGTCTTGGCCTCCCAAGTTGTTGGGATTACAGGTGTGAGCCATTGCACCTGGCCTAATTTTTGTATTTTTAGTAAAGATGGGGTTTCTCCATGTTGACCGGGCTGGTCTTGAACTCAAAGTGGTGGGATTGCCTGGCCTATTTTTCTAACAGGATCTTTTTTTTAGTATTTGGTATTTATTAATATAGCCATACCACCCTTTTGGCTTTCAACTAATCTGTCTTTATATTTAAAAGTATGTTTTATTTATTTTATTTATTTATTTATTTTGAGACAGAATCTCACTTCTGTTGCCCAGGTTGGAGTGCAGTGGCGCAACCTTGGCTCACTGCAACCTCCACCTCTTGGGTTTAAGCAATTCTCTGCCTCAACCTCCCTAGTAGCTGGGATTACAAGCATGTGCCACCATGCCCGGCTAATTTTTTGTATTTTTAGTACAGACAGGGTTTCATCATCTTGGCTGGGCTGGTTTTGAACTCCTGACTTCATAATCTTCCTGCCTTGGCCTCCCAAAGTGCTGGGATTATAGGCATGAGCCACTGCGCTTGGCCTAAAAGTACGTTTTTTTGTTTTTTTGTTTTTTGTTTTTGCTATTACTGCACAAAAACTAGCATAAAAGTATGTTTTTAATAAACCTGATAGAGACAGATCTTTCTTGGTTTTTAATCTAACCTGACAATCTTTGCTATTTTGTTTTGAGACGGGATCTGCTCTGTTGCCCAGGCTGGAGTGCAGTGGTACCATTACAGCTCACTGTACCTTCAGTGCCCTGGGCTCAAGTGATCCTCTTACCTTAGCTTCCCAAGTAGCTGAGACTACAGACATGCCCCACCAGGCATAATTTCTTTATTTGAGACGGAGTCTTGCTCTGTCCCCCAGGCTGGAGTGCAATTTCTTGCTCTCAGCTCACCACAGCCTCTGCCTCTTAGGTTCAAGCGATTCTCCTGCCTCAGCCTCCCAAGTAGCTGGGATTACAGGTGTGTGCCACCATGCCCGGCTAATTTTTGTATTTTTACATAGAGATGGGGTTTCACCACTTTGGTCAAGCTGGTCTCGAACCCCTGACCTCATGATCTGCCCGCCTCAGCCTCCCAAAGTGCTGGGATTACAGGTGTGAGCCACCGTGCCTGGCTGAATTTTTTTTTGTTGTGGAGACATGGTCTTACTATGTTGCCCAGGCTGATCTCAAACTCCTGGGCTCCAAGTGATCCTCCTGCCTTGGCCTCCCAAAGTGCTGAGATTACATGTGTGAACCATTGTACCTGGCCAATCTTTGCCTTTTAATTGGATGCTTAGATCATTTACATTTAATGTAATGACTCATATGTTTGAGTTTAAGGCTATAAATTATTGATCAGTTTCTATTTCATTTCCCCTTCTTTTTTTTTTTTTTCCAATTAATTATTTTTTAGAGATGTGGTCTTGCCCTAACACCCAAGCTGCAGTGCAGAGGTGCAATCATAGCTCACTGCAGCCTCAAACTCCTGGGCTCAGGTGATCCTCCTGCTTCAGCCTCCCAAGTAACTGGAACCTGGCTCACTTCCTCTTCTGTTCTTTGTTCTTATCTTTTTTTGAGGAGAGAGCTAATTGAATATTTTTCACTGTCATTATATGCCTTTTGATTTCTTAAGATGTTCTAGGAATTACAGTATGTAGCACCTTGAAAAAGTGAGAAGCATCAAAACTTTATGTGACAGAAACCAATCACTAGATAGGCAGATCAATTTACTACATACTGATTGAATCTTGAAATGATGAATTAAGTAACATGACATGAAAACATTTTAAAAACAGTATTTTATGCTTTACAGAAATACACAGCTGAGCACAGTGGCTGATGCCTATAATCCCAGCACTTTTTGGGATTGAGGTAGGTAGATAACTTGAGCCTAGGAGTTCAAGACTAGCCTGGGCAACATAGCAAGACCTCATCTCTACAAAATATAAAAATATTATTCATGCATGGTGGCATGTACCTGTAGTCCCAGCTGCTCGGTGTGAGGGCTGAGGTGGGAGGATCACTTGAACCAGGCTGAGGAGGTCGAGACTGCAGTGAGCCATGATCCTGCCATTGCACTCCAGCCTGGGCAGCAGAGGGAGACCTGTTTATATGATTGAACTAATCATATAAACATTTATTTTGTTATTTTCCTTTTGGACATTTAGTGTAGTTTTTAAAAACTATTGCAAATAATGCCTTATACTCTACACTAGAGCCCTGGAAATAGTTATGCTACAATACAACATGACATATGCACTCTAAAAATTGCCACGCTAAGCAGAACTGCACAGTGAAAACCACAGGTCTTATGGGGAAAATTTGGTCAAGGGCACAACATTCTAAAACTTTGTCAGTGACACATTTGTAAAAAGGAACTGAATACAAATGATATTATAGTTTTTTGTTTTTGTTTTTGTGATGGAATCTCGCTCTATTGCCCAGGCTGGAGTGCAGTGGTGCTATCTTGGCTCACTGCAACCTTTGCCTCCTGGGTTCAAGAGATTTTCCTGCCTCAGCTTCCTGAGTAGCTGGAATTACAGGCGCGTGCCACCCCATCTGGCTAATTTTTATATTTTTGTAGAGACAGGGTTTCACCATGTTGGTGAGGCTGGTCTTGAATTCCTGACTTCGTGGTCTGCCCACCTTGGCCTCCCAAACTGCTGGGATTATAGGCATGAGCCACCACGCCCGGCCTTATAGTTTTATAAATGTTAAGTGGTTAAGAAATGCATAAGTACTATGGTAAATCTGGCATTTTATTTGAAAAAGACTTGAAGTTACCTTCTGGAAATGGTTGTGGAGAGTTAGGTTTTTGAGCAGTTGAGAAGCAGCAGGAGGAGGGTTATCTGGAATTGGATGGAAAGTTGTAACATCAGATGTGTTTGGTGTGACTCATTGAGCTGAGTTGTGTGCATTTTGTGTATTACCACGAAGCTCAGTGCATCTTGGTGTGGTTTTCTGCCTTCACCTAGTGTGAAGGTCAGCAGATAGAATTGCACATCCTATTGTGTCCAGTTGTTCCCTAACAGACCCATCCTGTTGGCGGAATTTTGGGTCTTCAAAGTCAGTATAGAATAAATAGCTCAGGGGTCTTGGAATTGCAGAGCTTCAGGAAGGCTGACCAAGCCTTGCGCCTGTTAGCTGTGTGAGGGAGGGAGCTGGCCCCATTGGCTTCCTTCGGACCACCTCCCAGAAAATTGGTGCTGGAAGGGTCTTCTGCTCTTCTGACCCAGTTGTGCTCTATTTGTTATACCATAATAAACAACTCAAGACAGGAACTTCCTATCTTTGGAGGCAGCTGTACTTCACCCTTAGGGAGCTCTGGTTTAATTCTTCTTCCTGCTGGCCTCCCAAGGCTGCAGTGACTTGCCCGTATCCTGGGGAGGGATACAGCTATTTTTATATAATAAAGTTGTTTTTTTTTTGAAATGGAGTCTCGCTGTGTGCTCTGTCACTCAGGCTGGAGTGCAGTGGCATGATCTCGGCTCATCGGGTTCAAGCGATTCTCCTGCTGCAGCCTCCTGAGTAGCTGGGATTACAGGCGTGTGCCACCATGCCCAGCTAATTTTTATATTTTTAGTAGAGACTGGTTTCACCATGTTGGTCAGGCTGGTCTCAAACTCCTGACCTTGTGATCCACCCGCCTCAGCCTCCCAAAGTGCTGGGATTATAGGAGTGAGCCACCACGCCTAGCCTTGTATAATAAAGTTAAGAGGCAGACTGGAAGGTGGGCATGGTCTGTAGCTCCTGGCTGATAGGGGACCACAACTGGGCCAATGTTTCTGTTTCTGATTAGAAGAATCCAGTTTCTTTTGTAGTTCGTAAGCATGATGATTGGGTTTTCATGCTTGTCTGTGAGATGTGCCTCCCTCACATCTTTTGGTACATTAGCCATCTGACATGAAAAAATAAAAAAAGAATCCCCAGTGTTCGTCCAAACCATAAACTGAAAATTGGGACATGCTGACAAAGGGGAATTGTGCCTCTGGGTATGAGAAATTTCACTCAGAAGCCAAAATATTAGACCTTTTAGCGCACTCCAATAGTTTTAAGGATAATGGCCAGGCGGTTTGAAATCAGAACCATAGTGGGAAGTCTTTGGTTGGCAGCCAGCCAGAGAACGTCTCACAGCTGCTGATGAGGTTTCTGGTGGGCATGATGCCTGTTGCTCCAGGTCCTGGGTTGCCATTCGCAGATGGCTTATGGGCTGTCCATGGGGTTGTGCGAATCTGGGAAGTCATGGTCTAATTCTGGAGCTAGAAGGATCCTTAAGGCAGAGGCATATCCACCTCTCAAGTTATTTCCAGGAAACGTCCTGGAGCACAGGGTACAGGGTATCTTGCAAGGCCACACAGCTTGTCAGCTCATAGCAGGGACTGCCACTGTGCTCTCCTGGCTTTTGCTATTCTCCAGTGTCCAGTACACACTTGGCCTTTGGTAAATGATGAGAATGTGAATGAGTGGATATCTGGCTTTTCCCAAAGATAATCTGCTATCTTTGCAGAGCAGTTCAACAAAGAGCTCATAGCTATGGATTTTAAACACAGTCTTATGACTTGATTTGAATTTCAAATTAGGTGGGGTTTTTTTTTTTTTTTTAATTTTTTGAGACGGAGTCTTGCTCTATCACCTAGGCTGGAGTGCAGTGGCACGATCTCAGCTCATGACATCTGCTGCCCTTTGCCTCCAGAGTTCAAGCTATTCTCCCGCCTCAGCCTCCCAAGTAGTGGGATTACAGACGCCTGCCACCATGTCTGGCTAATTTTTGTATTTTTAGTAGAGATGGGGTTTTGCCATGTTGGCCAGACTGGTCTCCAACTCCTGACCTCAGTCAGTCCACCTGCCTTGGCCTCCCAAAATGCTGGGATTACAGGCATGAGCCACCATGTCCAGCTTTGGATTGGGTTTTTATGTTGTATTTTGTTGTAATAAAATCAGTTTAAACTTTTTGTTCCCTTCCTTCTCTTAAACTCCCAAGCCGTTGCTTAAGTTATTTTCCAGAAAGTTCTGTTCTATGCGTGGATGATAGAATTGAACAGAAAGCAGTTTGTAAGCCTGTACTATCTTACCATTAGTGTAGTTGGTGGAAGTTGCAGGTTGAAGGGCTATGGGGCCATTTAGACAGAGCTAGTATAACCAGTGAGGCACTTTATGCAAATCATTTTCCCCAGCAGCAGCTTCTGGTTGAAGGCTTAGAAAAGCATGAAGCTATAAATTATTTCCTTCTGATGGGGCAGGGAGGAATGAGGTTTGCCACAGGATTGCTTTTTTTTTTTTTTTTTCTTTTTTTTTTTTTTTTTATTATATTATCGCTCTGTCACCAGGCTGGAGTGCAGTCGTGCAGTCTCGGCAGAGGGCCTCCCAGGTTCAAGCCATTCTCCTGTCTTAGCCTCCCAAGTAGCTGGGACTACAGGCTTGCGCCACCACACCCAGCTAATTTTTTGTGTTTTTAGTAGAGACGGAGTTTTACCATGTTGGCACGATGGTCTCAATCTCTTGACCTTGTGATCCGTCCGCCTTTGCCTCCCAAAGTGTTGGGATTACAGGCTTGAGCCACAGTGCCCAGCCAATTGCATATTTTTGGAAGCAAGAGGTCCAGCAGGGCTGAGTCTCTGACTTCTTTTTTTTTACTGCAGGGGTGTGGTAGATAGCAGGACTCAGTGCTTGAGAGGAACACCAATGCTCATTCCATTTGCCCTTCATTATGGATTGTTTGAGGGTATTCTCTGATTATTTAGAGAGCACTGGCAACTGACGGGGAGATGGCTCTTCTTTTTAATCTCAGTACTTTGGGAGGCTGAGGTGGGCGGATCACTTGAGCCTAAGAGTTTGAGACCAGCCTGAGCAACATAGTGAAACCCCATCTCTACAAAAAATACAAATATTAGCTAGGCATGGTGGTGTGTGCTTGTAGTTCCAGCTACTCTGGAGGCTGAGATGGGAGGATCACCTGAGGCTGGGAAGTTGAAGCTGCAGTGAGCCATGACTGTGCCATTGCACCCCAGCCTGGGTGACAGTAAGACCCTGTCTTTACGAAAAGAGAGAGAGAGAGAGGAAAAAAAAAATAAAGCCCTTCTCTTCCGTTCTCACCATTATCCTTCCATTCACCTTTCTTGATGTTTGTGAAACAATTAGGGAGTCCTGAGCATAGCTGCCACTTACCCCAAGATGCCAGTAGCACTCACCAGTCTTTGTGAAAACACTGCCCCTGCCTTTACTATCAAGGATGTACATGGCCCCTGGGGCATGCAGTGATACTGCCCAGAAAAGAAACACTAGGGCCAGTGCGGTGGCTCACGCCTATAATCCACCACTTTTGGAGGCCGAGGCAGGCAGATCACCTGGGGTCAGGAGTTGAAGACTAGCCTGGCCAATATGGTGAAACCCTGTCTCTACAAAAATACAAAAAAGTTAAGCCTGGCACGATGGCGGGAGAATCACTTGAACCCGGGAGGCAGAGGTTACAGCCAGCCAAGATTGTGCCATTGCACTCCAGCCTGGATGACAGAGCTAGACTGTCTCAAAAAAAAAAAAAAAAAAAAAAATAAGGAAAACACTGGGCTGGGCACGGTGGGTGGATCCCCTGAGGTCAGGAGTTTGAGACCAGCCTGGCCAACATGGTGAAACCCATCTCTACTAAAAATACAAACATTAGTGGGGTGTGATAGTGGGCACCTGTAATCCCAGCTACTCAGGAGGCTGAGGCAGGAGAATCGTTTGAACCCGGGAGGCAGAGGTTGCAGTGAGCCGAGATAGTGCCATTGCATTCCAGCCTGGGCCAGACTCCATCTCAAAAAAACAAACAAAAAAGAAACACTGACTAGTTAGGACTTGGTGATTTTTTTCATACAGCTTAGCAATCCTGCAGAATGAACTTGAATCTTGTTTCCAATAGTGCACAGCTATAGAGATTAAAAAGGACACAAACAAGCAAGGTAGATAATTCCACCACAGCATCCAAATTGACATACATACATAACTTGACTTAGAGATGGCAGGTTATACTTAGAGATGGCATGTTGTACTTTAGAAGTAGTTTACGCTTTAAATATTACCAAGAAGTGTCATATTAAGCTTTAGTACTTAGGACCAGTTGCGTTGGCTCGTGCCTGTAATCCCAGCACTTTGAGAGGCGGAGGTGGGTGGATCACCCAAGCAAGGTCAGGAGTTTGAGACCAGCCTGGCCAACCTGGTGAAACCCTGCTTCTACTGAAAATAGAAAAATTAGCTGGGCATGGTGGCATGTGCCTGTAATCCCAGCTACTCGGGAAGCTGAGGCAGGAGAATCGCTTGAACCTGGGAGGCAGAGGTTGCAGTGAGCTGAGATCATGCCATTGCACTCCAGCCTGGGCAACAGAGTGAGAATCTGTCTCAAGAAAAAACATTAGAAAGATTTAGTACATAAGCTACTCATTAAAATATTTGATGGGAGGAAAAGGATAAACCTGCTTTCTACTGAGAATTAATTTAAACATATTTTTGATGTGCATTTTTTAGGCTTTTTTGTTCATATAGTTCAGAGGCAGTGTAGCTGAGAAGTTAAGGGCCAATTCTAATGATAGGAAGCCTGAGTCTGGTATGTTCTCAGCCGTTTACTGGTGGTGTGTCCTTGATCATTACTTCATCTGTCTGTCATTTAGTTTGTACATCTGTAAAATGGGGTAATCCCTAGGATCTCCTTCATAGGATTTTGCACTTGGAACAGTGGCTGGCCCACGGTGTGAGTTCATAAATGCTAGATGTTGTAGTTATGGAGAGGGCTGTCACTCTCCCTTGGGATACTGATATCCAAATTGCAAGTTGTCAATAAGCTTCATTTGAAGTTTGCTCCACACCCTTTCCATTAAGATAAGTAATGTGTATATCCAGTATTTAACCATGATAAAATGGGTTAAAAAGGAGTCCTCAAAAAGAATTGAGAAAAGATGGGTGAACTTTTAAAATAATTTTAGAACGGCCAAGGTTTTTCTAAGCATGACACAAGATCTGTAAGCCAAATTAAACAACTCAAATGACACACAATGATTCGTAGAACAGAGATCCACTTGACCTAATTTGCAGAGTGTTCTTATAAATCAACAGAAAGGGCACATCACAGAAACATTTGAAAGGTTAAGGATCATTTAGGAAAAAAATGCAAATGCCAACAAATATGAGAAAAAGCTCAGTCTTACTCATAATTTAAGAACTGCAATTCAGCCAGGCGCGGTGGCTCGTGACTGTAATCTCAGCTACTCGGGAGGCTAAAGCACAAGAATCGCTTGAACCAAAGAGGGGAGGTTTCAGTGAGCCAAGATTGTACCACTGCAGTTCAGCCTGGGTGACAGAGCCAGACTCCGTCTCAAGACAACAACAACAACAACAAAAAACAATAGTACAGTTCAAAATGAGAGAGTTTTAATTGGCAGAGTTAAAAAAAGTTAGAAAGGTGAAAGAAAAATCTACTTTTCTGAATCTGTGTTTGTTCACTTATGGAGAATTTATTTTGGCATAATCTCTTTGAATCAAAATTAAATATGTTCTTGGATCTAGCAATTCTTTTTCTTATATCAGAAGGAAACGTGGAACATCTTAATTGAGTGCTGATAATGAAGACTAATTTAAAATAAAAAGTTACTAGCCTGATTTGCAGTAGCTTTGAAGAAAAAAAAAAGTTACTAGCCTTCTATATAATGACATATCATGTTGCCATTACAAAGAATGAAATTAACAATGGAATATTATACAGCTTTAATAAGGAAGGCAGACTTGTCACATACTACAGTGTGGATGCACCCCAAGGATATTATGCTAAGTGAAATAAAAATACATAATAAAAGTCACAAAAGGGCAGTTACTGTATGATTCCACTCATATGAAGTGTCTAAAGTAGTCAAAATCATAGAAAGTAGAAAGGCAGTTGCCAGGGGCGCAGGGGAGGTGGGAGGGAGAACTCATGTTTAGTGGGTATAGTGTTTCAGTGCTGCACAGTGAAAAAGTTCTAGAAATCTGCTGCACAACAACGTGAATATACTTAACACTGCTGAACTCTACACTTAACAAAGGTTAGGATGATAAGTTTAATGTTATGTGTGTGTCACCATAGTAAAGAAAAAAGAATAAATCTGTATGTGCAGAGAGGAACAGGTAGCCAAGATAACAGTGTTAAGTAGGGGTTATAAGAAGAGGAGGTTAGAGAACACTGTGTCTGTGATGAACTCAATTATGGTTTCCAATTTGAAAGGCACGTATGTATTCATGTCTGTAGATACATATATACACAATTAAGAATTCTGAGAGTTTTAAAGATATGCTAGAAATTGCCACCAGTGGGTACTGCAATAGAGTAGTTATAGGGTAGAGGGTAGAGGATATTGTTGGGAGCATTTGTTTTTCATTCAGCAACTTTAAAGCTTATTTTAGCAAACCTAAATGTGTGTGATTCATCATGTTTTATAATTGTATTTGCTAGCACTGTTTTCATTTTGATATCATCCCTGCCCTTTGTGGTGGTAGTGGTGGTAGTGTGTGATATGTTTACAAGTGGGTTTGGAGTTAACAGATTTAGCCCATTTTTGCATTACAGAGGAGTCATCAGTTTGGTTGCACAACTGATGAAAATGTGGTATAATTTATTTTATCAACATTGCCCACAATTTACATGTGTAAATGTAGATTTTTTTAAACTGAAGTGTAGTGAGGTGAGTGGAGCTAGAAAAAAGGGTACACCACTCCTGAAAGAATGGTGCTAAGATTAAACTGTCAGATCAGTCTTTGTCAAGCGCTCCAGCTGGCTGTGGGTTATTAGGAAGTATTGTTCAAAGGGCTGCTTAGGTACAAGACAAGAAAATTGCTGGAGAAATGACTGCTCTGGGGCTAAGATTCAGCCATTTCAAATGTGCACTCTCTTAAGAAAAGTGAAAGTTGGGACTGAGCGTGGTGGCTTATGCCTATAATCCCAGCACTTTGGGAGGCCAAGGCGGGCACATTACAAGCTCAGGAGTTTGAGACCAGCCTGGCCAATATGGTGAAACGCCATCTCTACTAAAAATGCAAAAATTAGCCGGGCGTGGTGGCAGGTGTCTGTAGTCCCATCTACTCGGGAGGCTGAAGCAGGAGAATTGCTTGAAGGAGATTGCGCCACTGTGCTCCAGCCTGGGTGGCAGAGCGAGACTCCATCTCGGAGAAAAAAAAAAGTAAAAGTTGAAAGATCTATAAAATACTTTATGTAAACTTGACAAAGCATTTTATAGCAGACTAATAACTTAAGAAACACACGAAGCAATTTCAGTGCCTTTGGGGATACTTTATTCCTATTTAAATTAACAGGTGTTCCAAAAAAAGTCCTAGTTTTATTTTTATTCTTAAATTGGCATTGGAGAGATGTCCACACTTTTACTTCTCCAGTGGCCAGAGATGTCCAACCAAGTGATTTTAGAATTATTATTTGAGTGTCTTTTTTTTTTTTTTAACTTATCCTGAAAGGGCTCTATTAGTTTATTTTTAAACTAAATAAGTTATTTATACAGTAAAAAGTAGTTTCACGTAGCTTACAGCCCAGTCATTTAAAGTGTAATTCAGGGGTTTTTAGTTTATTGACAGAGTTGTGGAACCGTCATGACAACTTAATTTTTGTCACCTCTGTGTTTATTGGCAGTCACTCCCAATTCCCTCCCAAATTCCCTCAAAGCTCCAGCAATTGTTAATCTACTTGCTGTCTCTATGGACTTGCCTATCGTAGACATTTCCTATTAATGAAACCATATAATGTATAGTCTTTTATGACTGCTTCTGTAACTTCGTATGTTCTCAAGGTTCACCGTGTTGTAGCATGTGTCGGTACTTCATTCCTTTAATGGAACATACCACGCTTTACTTAAACCCATGTGTCATCTTTGGGTTGTTTCCACATTTTAACTGTTGTAAATAATGCTGCTATCAACATTTGTGTACAGGTTTTTGTGTGGATATATGTTTTCATTTCTCTTGGGTATTTACCTACGAGTGGAATTGCTGAGTCATGGTAGCTATATTTAACTGTTTTTCAAAGAGATTCTTGCATTTTACATTCTCACCAGCTATGTATGACGGTACTAATTTCTCTAAATCTTTGCCAACACTTAATGTCTTTATAATAGCCATCCTAGTGGATGTGAAGTGGTATCTGATTTTGGTTTGATTTATATTTTTCTAATGGTTTGATTTACATTTTTCTAATGACTAATGATATTGAGCATCATTTTATATGTTCATATACATATTTGGAGAAACATTAATTCGCATCTTTTGCCCATTTCTAAATTGGGTTATTTATCTTATTATTATTGAGTTTTAAGAGTTCTTCATGTGTTCTAGACTCCAGTCCCTTATAAGATAAATTATTTGCAAATGTTTTCTCTCATTCTATGACTTTGTCTTTTCACTTTCATGGTGGTATCATTTATAGCACAAAATTTTAAAATTTGATGAACTCTGTATTTTGTTGCTTGTGCTTTTGTTCTTATATCTAAGAAACCGTTGTTTAACCAAAGGTTATAAAGATGAAGTCCTATTTTCTTTCTTTCTTTCTTTTTTCGAGACAAGATCTCTCTCTGTTACCCAGGCTGGAGTGCAGTGGTGCGATCATGGTTCACTGCAGCCTCAACCTCCTGGGCTCAAGCTATCCTCCCACCTCAGCCCCTGGAGTAGCTGAGACTGCAGATGCGTGCCACCATGCTTGGCTAATTTTTGTATTTTTTGTAGAGACGGGGTTTTACCGTGTTGTCCAGGCTCATCTAGAATTCCTGGACTCAAGCCATCCTCTCTCCTTGGCCTCCCAAAGTGCTGAGATTACAGGCTTGAGTTACTGTGTTGGCCCTATTTTCTTCTAAGAATTTCATAGTTCTATTTAGGCCTTTGATCCATTCTGAGTTACTTTATTTATTTTTTTAAACAGACTCTTGCTCTGTTTCTCAGGCTGGAGTGTGGTGGCACAGGCATGGCTCACTGCAGCCCTAACCTCTCAGGCTGAAGTGATCCTTCTGCCTTGTCCTCCCATGTAGCTGGGACCACAGATGCATGCTATCATGCTTGACTAACTTTTTGATATTTTTTAGAGATGGGATCTCACTGTGTTGCCCAGGCTGGCCTCCAACTTCTGGGCTCAAGTAATCCTCCAGCCTTGGCCTCCCAAAGTGCTGGGATTACTGGCATGAGCCACTGCACTTGGCCATCCTTAATGAGTTAATTTTTGTTTGTGGCATAGGGAAAGGGTCCAACTTAATTGTTTTGCATTTGAATATCCAGTTCTACCAACATTTGTTAAAAAGACTCTTCTTTCCTAGTTGAATTATCTTGGCAGAATTAGTTGACTGTCAGTATTAAGGTTTATTTCTGGGTTCTCAATTCTATTGTTTTTGTTTTTGTTTTTTTTTTTTAAATTTGGCTGTACATTGGAAGAATTATTCCTCTGGAAGTTAGACCTAATGGGGCTGGTGGTCATGACGCTGGAAATTGTGTTTTGGGAACTGGTGACCAGTCATTCTTAGATGGTTGACTCATCTTTTTTGTGACCATGAGATTTAAATATTTACAGAGATTTAATTGTAAGTAACAAAGGCCTGCAGTAGATGCTGCTATAGGCATGAGAAATGATTTTGTTTATACAAATCACAAACTATAAATACAGTGGCAGTGGTCACTGGAGCCATCCACATATCACAGTTAAACTGTTCTCCTGAGTAATGGGGTTGTCAGCACTGAAGTACGCTTCCTTGCCATGTGGAGCAGTAGCCGGTTCTTTATTTAATATTTTCATTTACTAAGCAATAACTTAATTGAGAAATGAATTTTGATTGGGTTTTCTATAGTTACTGTTTTTTTAAAGTTCTATTTCCTTTTTCTCTTTTCCGCATTCGATTTGGTGAGGTAGTTAAGAATACTGGCTTTGAAATTAGCTGGGGCTATTGCAGTGGCTCATGCCTGTGATCCTAGCACCTGGAAAGCTGAGGTGGGAGGATTGCTTGAAGTCAGGAGTTCGAGACCAGCCTGGGCAAAATCCAGTTTCTACAAAAAATACAAATATTAGCCAGCCTGGTGGTGTGCGCCTGTAGTTCCAGCTACTTGGGAAGCTGAGGCAGTAGGATCACTTGAGCCCAAGAGGTTGAGGCTGCATTGTGCTGTGATCATGCCACTATACTCCAACCAGCCTGGGCAATAGAACATGACACTGTCTCAAAAAGGAAGAGAGAAAGAAAGAAATTATACCTGGGTATGGACCCCCATCCTCATCACTAAGGAGCTGTGACCTTGGACAATTTATTTCTTAGAGTCCAAGTTTCCCAACTGCTACAGAGGAGAAAAACAATAACAGTAATGACCTTACAGGCTGGGAGAGTTTGTGCCGGTGTCACAGAATCTGTGACAGCACTTGGAAGGGAGTGCTGTGTACATGAGAGAGGCTGCTGCTGTTGCTGCTGCATTATTATTTGTTTTACATGGTTATAAAACTTCCCTCAAGCCCCCTTTGAAAAGACAAACCAGTAGTTGGCAAACAAATTCAAAGAGCAATAGTTTTTTTTGTTCTTGTTTTGAGACAGTCTCGCTCTGGAATGCAGTGGAGGGATCCTGGCTTACTGCAACCTCAGCCTCCTGGGTTCAAATGATTCTCCTGTCTCAGCCTTCTGAGTAGCTGATGTGTGCCACCATGCCCGGCTAATTTGTTTGTATTTTTAGTAGAGACAGGGTTTCACCATGTTGTCCAGGCTGGTCATAAACTCCTGACTGCAAGTGATCCACCTGCCTCAGGCTCCCAAAGTGCTGGGATTGCAGATGTGAGCCACCGCGCCCTGCCTATAGCTTTTTGGTGAGGTTTGGGTGATGGGGCTGAGGACCCTAGAGCTGCAAGTTCTGGAGCAAGCTGAGCCTCCAAGGAAGACCGAGTCCTTGGGTTCCTTCTGCCCTGGGCATTTCTTGAGCAATCCCAGAGTCTGAGGAAATGAGATGCTAGTGCTTTGGAGTGACTAGGTTTAGATCCCAGCCCTGTAAACCTCTGACCTTCCTTTTCGAGGACACTAAGAATAATATTGACAATTAATGTTGCTCTAAGTGCCTTGAAAACATTCTAAGTCCTAATAATCCTATGATGTAGAACTACTGTCGTCTCTGTTTTGTATGAGGCAGCAGAGGCGCAGAGCAATTAAGTAGCCTTGTATTGAATGAAATGAGCATGTATACAAGGTAACATTAAACACTTATGGACCAGGCACATGTGCTGAGCACTTTACATGGGTGGTTTCATGTAATATTTACAGATGTTCATCACTGTAACTTTATATGGGTAAACAGGTCTGTGTTTTTTTTTTTTTTTTCCCTTTTTAATCAGTTAATGTAAGCAGAATGTCTGTGTTTTAGTATTGCTTCACTGGCCAAGAGATTTCTTCCTATATTAGGGAGCAAGTTTCTGTTGTTTACTTTTACCCTTTCCTAGTGTTGACTTAAACAATGAATGTTGAGTATAGGTGAGTTCAAATTCTTGTTTGTTTATGTTATCACTTTTGGTTATTCGATAACTTTAAAGGTTGGTTGCAAAACTATTTTGTTTTTTGCAGTCTCTGAAAAGAGGATTCTGAGATGTTAAATTGGCAAAAAAAAACTGTGCGTAAGTATGTACAGTACTAGGCATGGTGGCTCACCCCTGTAATCCCAGTACTTTGGGAGGTCAAGGCAGGCAAATTGCTTGAGGTCAGGAGTTGGAGGCCAGCCTGGTCAACATGGTGAAACCCCATCTCTACTAAAAATCCAAAAATTAGCCAGGTGTGGTGGCATATCCCCGTAATCCTAGCTACTGGGGAGGCTGAGGCACAAGAATTGCTTGAACCCAGGAGGCAAAAGTTGCAATAAGCCAAGATCATGCCAGTGCACTCCATCCTGGGCAACAGAGTAAGACCTTGTCTCAGAAAAACAAACAAACAAACAAACAAAAGCTGGTGGTATTTTGAGAAAAAGGAAATTTCTGAATTTATCACTAAACTTGCTTTAAGTCTAAGTATAATTTTTGTTTTTTGCCTTTTTGTTTTGTTCCTGTTTCTTGTTATAGTTAACTTTGAAGAGTTTGGAATGATCTTTTTATTTATATTAGAGTGTGAGGTATTCTAATGCTGTCATCAGGAAAAACTGAATTATGTGGGAAATTTTAGAAATGGACGTTTTGTGCGGAATAATAGTGAATGAGAATTTAGGGAACTTAAAATTTTTGTCTTGGCTGGGTGTGGTGGTTCACACCTGTAGTCCCACTGCTTTGGGATTGAGGCTAGGAGTTTCAGATCAGCCTGGGCAGCATAGCAAGACTTGATCCACACACACACACATGCACGCACGCATGCGCGCACACGCAGGGCATGGTGGCGTGTGCCTGTAGTCCTCTTTGAGGCAAGGAGTTCAAGGCTCCAGTGAGCTGTAATTGCACCACTGCGCTCCAGTGTGGGCAACAGAATGAGACTCTCAAAACAAAAAAAAATTCTTAATCATTGAAAGAGGAAGGCAATGATGAAAGATTTGGATTGTGATTCAAATTTTTCCCTCCCCTCCCCTCCCCTCCCCTTCCCTCCCCTTCCCTCCCTTTTTCCTGACTTAGCCTCCCTTCCCCTATCTTTTTTCCTGTCTTGTCTCTGTTCTTTTCTTTTCTTTTCTGATGGAGTCTCACTCTGACACCCAGGCTGGAGTACAGTGGCACAATCTTGTCTCACTGCAACCTCTGCCTCCCGGGTTCAAGCGATTCTCCTGCCTCAGCCTCCTGAGTAGCTGGGATTACAGGCCCACACCACCACACCCAGCTAATTTTTGTATCTTTAGTAGAGATGGGGTTTTACCATGTTGATCAGGTTGGTGTTGAACTCCTGACCTTGAGATCCACCCGCCTTGGCCTCCCAAAGTGCTGGGATTACAAGTGTAAGCCACCACACCAGACCTTTTTTTTTTTTTTTTTTTTTTTTTTAATATTTTCACTCTGTTTCCCAAGCTGGAGTGCAGTATGGAGATCACAGCTCACTGTAGCCTTGACCTCACAGGCTCAGGTGATCCTCTCATGTCAGTCTCCTGAGTAGCTGAGACTACAGGTGCATGCCACCATACCTGGCTAATTTTTTTTTTTTTTTCATATTCTTTGTAGAGCTGGGGTTTTGCCATGTTGCCCATGCTGGTCTCAAACTCTTGGGTTCAAGTGATTCACCCACCTTGGCCTCTCAAAGTGCTGGGATTACAGATGTGAGCCACCATGCCCGGCCAATTGTCTGTACTTTAACTAAAGTCCAAAATAATTGCTAGAAACTTTTAAACCTTCTTACTCTGTAAACACAGGTTTTTTTTTTTTCTTTCTTTTTTCTTTTTTTTGAGTCAGAGTCTCACTCTGTCATCCGGGCTGGAGTGCAGTGGTGCAATCTCAGCTCACCGCAACCTCTGCTTCCTGGGTTCAAGTGATTCTCATGCCTCAGCCTCCTGAGTAGCTGGGACCACAGGTGTTTACCACCACCCTGGCTAGTTTTTGTATTTTTAACTTTCAGACGATTGACTACATACATTTGATAGTCAATTTAAAAATAAACATCTATACATGGTTTTTATTTTTTTATTTATTTATTTTTTATTTTTAGTAGAGACAGTTTTGCCACATTGCCTAGGCTGGTCTCAAACACCTGGCCTTGGCCTCCCAAAGTGATCCATCTGCCTCGGTCTACCAAAGTGTTGTGACTACAGGCATGAACCACTGCTCCCAGCTGTAAACACAGTTTGATTATGAGATATGTTGTGATGCTCTAGAGACTGCCCCGCTTTAGAGATGGCACCATAGCAGCACGGGAAAGAGTTTAGGGGCCTGGCTCACTGAATTCACATCTAGATCTTAGGAGAGATCTCAGTTTTGTCATTTGTGAAAAAAAAACGGAGTTCTTTTTTCCTTTTTCTCTCTTTTCTTCTTTTATGTTTTCTCTACTTATTTTGTCTTTTCCTCATTTTTCAGTCAGTATAGCTTATACATTTTTTTCTGATTATAAAAGTAGGATATAGGCCAGGCACGGTGGTTCACGCCTGTAATCTTAGCACTTTCGGAGGCTGAGGCAAGAGGATCACCTGAGGTCAGGAGTTCGAGACCAGCCTGGCCAACATGGTGAAACCCCATCCCTACTAAAAATAAAAAATTAGCTGGGCATGGTGGTGGACACCTGTAACCCCAGCTACTCAGGAGGCTGAGACAGGAGAATTGTTTGAACCTGGGAGGTAGATGTTGCAGTGAGCTGAGAGGGTGCCACTGCACTACAACCTGGGTGACAGAACCAGACTCCCATCTCAAAAAAAAAAAAAAAAAGGGGGGGGGCATATTATGCCAACAATTTAAATAATAATGCTTTTTTATTTGTGAAAAATGGCAATATGAGTATTTACTTCATGGGATTGTTGTGAGGATGAAATAAATCCATGCTAAGGACTGAGGACCCTACCTGGCACTGAAATACCCAGTGCAATTTCCTATTATTTTAAAAAATTACTGTTAGTATCACTGCCACAAATTACAAGAAGAATGAAGAATGGCTTTCGGAACAGTGATGGGATGCCCAAGGCTGTGCTGTGTTCTCACTGAAAGCGTTGAGAATGGCACATCTCAGGGTCAGGACTAGCCCTCAGGAGGGGCAGGTGAGGGGGTGCAGCGTCCAGTGGGCTCTTCTGTCTCAAGCTGTAGGTGCATGCACGGGCTTTAGGGTCTCTGATGATTTTATGTTGCTGTAGGGGGAGTAGATGGAGGAGGGGTCAAAACAGTATACTCCAGATATCCTGAGATCTAGTGAAGGAAAACTGGTTTTGGAATCCCGCTGGGCTTTGGAATCAGAGGTCTGGATTTTGGTTTATCCCAAAGCAGCTTCTGGAAAGTCTCGGAGTTTACTCTGAGACTCAGGTTTCCTCATCTCTCAAATGGAGATTGTGATACTTCCATCAAAAGGCTATTTTTGGCTTGGTGCAGTGGCTTATGCCTGTAATCCCAGCCCTTTGGGAGGCCAAGGTGGCAGATCATTTGAGACCAGGAGTTTGAGACCAGCCTGGCCAACATGGCAAAACCCCATCTCTACTAAAAATACAAAAAATTAGCCAGGCGTCATGGTGTGCACCTATATATAGTCCCAGCTACTTGGGAATCTGAGGCATGAGAATCGCTTGAACCCGGGAGGCAGAGGTTGCTGTGAGCTGAGGTTGGCCTGGGTGGCAGGGCTAGACTCTGTCTCAAAGAAAAAAAGAAGTGGCAGGGGGTGGTTGTTTTCTTTTTCCTTTGGGGAGATTAAATGAAAGGTCTTGAAAGTACCTTAGAGTAGTGCCTTGATACATAGGAAGTACTTAAGAAATGGTAGGTGACTATTACTTACAATGAGTGCTGGGTAGATGGATCTCTTTGATTACCAAAGACACTCCCATCTTTAATTTTGGTGTTTTGATGGAAGTACAGGATATACTTTTCTGCCTTCTTAAATTGTTGAACTTGCTGCGAAGTTTGACACTTTGAAGTAGAACTGGGGCTCTGGGGCTTTGTTCTGTCTTTAGGGCTTTGTTCTCTGCCCTTGTATACACACACATGTGTGTATGTGTGAGTGCCTATTATACAGGGGCATGGGATAACCCCGTTCTTCCCAAGGCAGTGTGGAAGTAGCAACGCTGCTGTCTTTGTCTTTTCGGGTGTTGCTGATCTCGTCTGTCAGCACCATCAAGGCTTTGCTGCTCATTGCGCTCATCAGCAGGGTGCTGTGTTAGAAAGAAGGAGAATGAGTTCCGAGAATAACGTAACTTATCCAGGCTTCACATTTGTCTCTATGTTGGGAATGACGCTACTTTCCCTGCCTGCCTTGTGGAGTGGTTATACAGATAGAATGAGAGGAAGGTTGTGAAGGTGTGATCAAAGTGTTACGCCAATAAATCAACATTGAAAGTATTGCAAAGAAATACAAATGTCAGGCATGTCGCTCGCGTAGAGAGACCACCAGGCAGGCTTTGTGTGGGCGACAAGGCCGTTTGATTTCGTGCTTGGGTGCAAGCAGGCCAAGTCCGAGAAAAGAGTTAGGCAAAGGGGGTAGGAAAGGGGACTGGTTATATTTGCTTGGGGCAAATGGTCAGTAAAAGGTGGTAATCTATCCTGGGGCGTGGAAGGGTGTCATGGGATGCATGATCACGAGGGTAGGGGTCATTTATTACAAACAGGCATGATTATAAGGGTGGGGATGCATGATCACAAGGGTATGGGTTATTTATTACAAACAGGCATGATCATAAGGGTGGGGTTGTCGGTTGCAAGCAGAGGGGAGGGTGCAGTAAATTACGTCGTCACAAGGGTGGGGGTCTCGAGAAACCCAGTGTCCAGGGGGAAGTTTTTGCAAGGCTGAATGGGAACAATGGTTGCAAGTTGCAGGGGAGAGCAATTAGTTGAGGCAGAAATGTGTTGTTTCACTTCTTTCTGTGGTTACTTGTGGTTACTTCAGACTTTCTGGCTCCTGGGGACCATCCAGAGGTACGTGCAGGTCACCAAGGCTATAATGGCCAGGCTTGGACATGGAGGCCTGACATTCCCATCTTCTTATATATGTATGAAGAACAAAGTTAGAGGAGAAGGGAGTAGGGTCAATGTTTCTCATGGCTTCTTTGAGCGTGACGGGGCTGCGAGGACACCTAAAAGAAAAGTCTGTGATTCTTGTAGTTTGGAGGAAGCCTTGGGCCAAGGTTGGGATAGTGTCCAGTGTAGGTGGGTGGTCCCAGAAGACTTGGATTCAAAAGGGATAAGAGAGTTGTCACGCTGCATCTTGACATTAGCAAAGCATTGTCTGGAATTCATGAGTGATGGATGGATTGGTGTTCCTGGTTGATCCTAGAAGGGTGAAGGCTATGAAATAGGGCTGGGGATAAGACAGGCAAATGAATGGGGAGGGTTGGCAAGGCATCTTGTCTTAAGTGGCCGAGAGATCCTGGGATAGGGGGTGATATTGTGGGGTTGTTAAAAGTAGCATTTGCTGTATAGAGTGATTAGTGATGGCCTGGATATGATTTTGTTGGAATCAAGAGACTAATCGGAAAATGCAAGGTCCGAATAAGAGAAGAAGGAAGACCGGTATTAAGGGAGTAAGGATTGGAAAGAGCCATGACAGCCAGCTAGAAAATGGCCAGGCAGGTTTGACATAGTCATTTGCCTGATGAGTAAATTTTGGGGCCTTGTCTTTGAACCTTCTGATACTGTCGTAAACTAGGCCGAACTGATTTAAGTAAAAGCAGCATTCCTTATTTAGAAATATACAGAGTCCTCCCTTATCTGCATTGAGTCGAGGCCACGACAGTTTTGAAGGACAACTACAGCTAAAGAGTCGATTTGAGCTTGCAGGATGGACAAGGTATTATAATGTCTGTAATGCTAGCAGAGAAATCAGTAGACAGACTGTGGAATGTTGTGACAGAGGTGGTGGCCCCCGCTACGCCAGTTCCAAGGCCCACAGTGGAGGCTGCAAGCGCTATTCCTATAAGAAATGGAATTAGCTGGATATCTCTTTTTTTGCCGAGTAGGTGTCATTAGGGGGACAGGCAGTGGTTCATTACCATTGGCAAATTGGATTCTAGGAATAAGGAAGACGAAGGCCCAGGTGCCTGTCCAGTTAGTGGGTAGACACATACAGGTGGAAGAGCCGCACAAGGAGAAGAGGCCTGGGACAAGGCAGAATTGAAAATGTAGGGTGAAAAGGTGGGAGGAATCCTTCAGAGGGGAGTCAGATACCCAAACTCCTAAAGATCCAGCAAGGACAGCAGCCGTTAGAGGTTGAAAGGGAGTTTGTTGGGGTAACTGTGTAGTGGGGGTGGTTTGATTTTCATAATGTATGAGGAAGCTCGTAGTGTCGACAAATAGTCTGCTACTAACATTTGTAGGGCTGGGTAAGAGTAAACATGAAGGGGGCTAGGAGGAGAATCTGAGGAACAGGGAGAGGATAGCCAAGGATGGCATGAGAGACAGGGAAGGTGCTGGCCTAGGCAATAATAACTGTTACTATTTTTGAGGTTATTAGTAGTGATAGAGGGTTTATCAGTAAAGCGAGTATGCTCCTAAAGGCATATTAACTTGTGTGTCAGGGCTTTGGAGATGAAGAGTAAAGACTTAGGAGTCACCTGGCTGAGGCAGAAATTCCAGTTCTATTTACTAGGTGTGTCTGTGTTATTTGATCCATTTTCTCATTGTAATAGAGGTGGATGATAACAACATAGGGCTGTGATAAACATAAATTCTGTAACATATATAAAGAACCTAGTGAAGTATATATTGCACATAACAGGTACTCAAAAAGTTGTGTTTGGGCCGGGTGCGGTGGCTCACGCCTGTAGTCCTAGCACTTTGGTAGGCTAAGGCAGATGGATCACCTGAGGTTAGGAGTTCAAGACCAGCCTGGGCAACATGGTGAAACCCCATCTCTACTAAAAATACAAAAGTTAGCGGGATGTGGTGGCACACCCCTCTAATCTCAGCTACTCAGGAGGCTGAGGCAGGAGAATCACTTGGAGGCAGGAGAATCACTTGAACTCAGGAGGTAGAGGTTGCAGTGCGCTGAGATCACTCCATTGCACTCCAGCCTGGGCAACAAAAGTGAAACTTCGTCATACACACATACACATACACACACCGCAAAACTTCTGGGTTGGATGTAGTGAGGCCGCAATTTTGGATTTGGTCCCCATGTGGTCCAGTTTTGTTCTTGTGGAGTAAATCTCTGTTTCAGAAACCACCATATCACAGTCTCCTTGTAGACACCTAACTTGTCCGTGATGATGTGAGGTAATAACTGGAGATAAAGATTGAGCAAAGTTTTGTGCCGTCACTGAGAAATTACCTTGAAACAGTGGCCCATCCACAGTTGCAAAGTGGAAGTGATTCTTCAGGGCACACAGTGCAGCAGATGTTCCTCTATGTTTGTTCCTCAGTGTCTGGAAAGGGCTTACCCCAGAGAGTGAGTTTGGGACCATTTTTATTAAAGCTATTATTATTGTTATTATTATTTGAGACAGTGTCACTTTGTCACCCAGGCCGGAGTGCAGTGGTGTGATCACACCTCACTTCAGTCTCCACCTCCTAGGTTTAAGTGATTCTCCTTGCCTCAGCCTCTCAAGTAGCTGGGACTGCAGATGGCAGCACTATGCCTAGCTAGTTAAAAAAATTTTTTTTGTAGAGTTGACGTCTCCCTATGTTACCCAGGGTGGTCTCGAACTCCTGGGCTCAAGAGGTCCTTCTACCTTGGCCTCCCTAAGTGCTAGGATTATAGGCGTGAACTACCATATCCAGCCAGTGAATCTATCCTTGAAACTCATTTTATATAGTATTTATTTTCTTTTGATGTTCATTAATTTTTTTTTTTTGGCCAAAGTTGTCTTGCTTTTTAATGTAGACCAATGGAATGCATTTTACAGACAACAAAACATATACTGTATGGTGGGTAGCAAATTAAATGAGCTTTTTACTTTTTCCTACTCTTTGATTCTTTACCTATTAAAATATTTCAGTTTTCTCTTCATTTAAAAGACTTACGAAATTCATGCTTAATGTTAAACCTTGAAAACAGAGAGAATAAAGAAAACAAAGGCCATCTAACATCCCATAATCTTGGTTAATATTCTGGTGTATTCATCTTTCCCAAGGATGTGTCCGTTAACATTTTTTCCATATTGAATTACAGATAACTTTTTCAGAGACTGCATACTAGTCTCTCATGATTCCCTTATCTGTTATATTGGAGTCATGTGTGATCTCGCTGGAAACTTGCTTTCGTTATTTGCCGTCACCACAGGCCCCTTCTGAATGAAGAGCTAGGGCAGCTGGCTGTTGGGTTGTGGCATGTCATCATCACTTGAACATGGGATCGTTAAAGGTGCAGTTTGAACACAGACCTATGCCTGCTGCAGGCTGATGTCAGATGATCCCCTGGGGAATTTTTTTTAAACCTTCCAGGCTCCAGTTCTGCTTCAGCAGGTCTGGGCTGGAGCCTAAGACTCTCTGTGATGCCCATGCAGCTGTTGGTGAGCCCCCTTTGGAGTGCCATTGAGCCAAGGTCCTCTAGCATGGCCGAGTGCTCTCTCCTCTTGCAGTATGGCAATCTCTGCATTTGTTCTGCTTGGGCTGACCTGTCTGGGGGGCTTCCTCCACTTCCTGGCTCTTTTCCCTCATCCATGCTGCTCAGGACCCCATTTCTTCCCTGCTGTCTCATGCATACATCCACACTCCTCCCAAACCTCTGCTCCTGTCACTCTACCAGGCTCCTCCATCTCCCCAGGCCACCCCTCCTACCGCCACCACTCCACCACCATATCAGAGTCCTTTCTTTCCAGTTACTACTTGATTGGCCCCCCGCCCCCCGCTTCACCCCTCAGTTTCCTATCTGGGAGCCCTCAGATTCCTTTCTCTCTGTGGAGGGCGGTGACTCCCACCTCAGAGGCGCCATCAGCAGCCGTGTCCTGGCCCCAAACTGGCTCCCCACTTGGGGCTCCCTGAGTGTTGAGGCCTTGGATTTCCTTGCAGGAGAAGGAAGGAGGGGTGAGAAAGATCTTCAATCTTCAAAGGAGCCCTCTTTGCCCAGTCCAACATCTACTCCACCCAGCTGACTGGAGAAATAAATGCTAGGTTTGCCTGAACAAATAACAGTAATTAAGATCTGTTTTCTGAACAGCCTCCCCCTTTGGTCTGTTTACTTTGCAGCCCAATAACAGTTCAGTCAGCCTGGCTTTGAGGTCCATTGTGTTTGATTTTGATGCTGGGGTGCTGGTCTTTACAATCTAGAAGGCTGTTAGAAGACTTCTGCCTTGTAATTTTGAAAAGGAGAGGGAACACTGCTGCCAGCATGAGCAAGTGACTTGTTTCTCTCTCTCTCTCTCTTTTTTTTTTTGGTTGAGATGGGGTCTCTCTCTGTCACCGAGGCTGGGGTGTAGTGGCGCCATCTGGGTTCAGTGGAACCTCTGCCTCCCGAGTTCAGGCGATTCTCTTGCCTCAGCCTCCCTAGTAGCTGAGATTACAGGCACATGCCACCACGCCCAGCTAATTTTTTGTAGTTTTAGTAGAGACAGGGTTTTGCCATTTTGGCCAGGCTGGTCTCGAACTCCTCACCTCAGGTGATCTGCCCTCTTCGGCCTCCCAAAGTGCTGGGATTACAGATGTGAGGCCCCGCACCTGGCCTGTGACTTTCTTCTATCTCTAAACTCCCACACTTGCTGGTGTAGCCAATACGCTGAATTAAAAAAAGGTAAAGGTTGGGGGGTAGTGATGTAAGGTTAATTTTCATTTCTGTTGATGATAGAAGAAATAAGTATGATTTAGAAGTGCCTTCATTTGTCCCTGGTTCCTTTTGCAAATGTATTTTAAGAGCATTAACAGGAGTATCTCAAGGTAGGGGTGAAGGGGTAATTGCATGACAGTTTTCTGCCTGTTGGTGCCACCAAGGCAGCTGGTACCTGAATGCAGGCATCCTCACAAAGGCTGTCTGGGGCTTTGTGCCAGCTTGCCTTGGAATGAGGACCTGCTTCAGAAGTGGGTAGGGGTGCTGATAAAACCCACTGGGCGTCTGGCAGTGCTTACTTGAAAAGGCAATGAATAGTGGCTATTGGGGGAAGGGCACACACCTGTTCAGTCCTTCCACTTCAAGCTGGATGGAAGTGGGAGAAGAAGATGAATTTCAAAGATGAAGAGGGGAGAGCTGGAAAGGAGGCCTCCTGAAGTTTGAGGGATGACGAAGGCTAAAATTAACTGTGAGAAAAAGTGTTTTCTCAGCTATAGGAAAACAGTGCAGCTGTTACTCCAAGAAAAAGCTGTTAAACCAGGACTTTCATGTCACCACCAGGCATCCAGAACATGGGGTGGGTTAGAGGAGGAGGGACGTGAGTCCTGAGAGGTTAGTGTGGGCCTCTGCCTCCCTTTCTCCTTCTACTGATCCGGCCTCTGAGCACAGGTGCCATCCAGGTACAGCTGTGGTTTTCCAGACCAGAGGCCTGTTGTCTGACTTCCCTATTTCTAATTTATGTATTTATGTGAAAAACATTAGGCTTGAAATAATCATCTTTTACTGGACACTGCGAATCCTAAAGAATAGGATTTTATGGAACCTAAGGAAGGTGAAGTGTGCAAGTTTTTCTTTGTACGAGCCCTTGTTGCTAGACTAACCACCTTGAAAGAGAAGCATCTTGTGACTGGGCAGTGGAGTGGGTCAGAGGTATTCTTTTGAGTTGTGAGCCCTTTCTGTGATGCAGTTTGGGGGGAGAGCCGCCAGTGGTTGAATCTGCACGTAGGGTGATTCAGTCTGCTGTCTGCTTCTCAGAAGTGGAGGAAGGGAGGTAGATGGGGGCAGGCATTACCGTAGCACAGCCTGCCTGTAGCTGTTCAAGAGCACCAGGTTTTTTTTTTTTTTTGTGACACGAGTCTTGCTCTGTCATCGTACTGGAGTGCAGTGGAGCGATCTCAGCTAACTGCAACCTCCGGCTCCCTAGTTCAAGTGATTCTCCTGCCTCAGCCTCCCAAGTAGCTGGGATTACAGGCATGCGCCACCATGCCCAGCTAATTTTTTTTTTTTTTGAAATGAAATTTCCCTCCTGTTGCCTAGGCTGGAGTGCAGTGGCAAGATCTCTGCTTACCACAACCTCCGCCTCCCAGGTTCAAGCAATTCTCCAGCCTCAGCCTTCTGAGTAGCTGGGATTACAGGCATGTGCCACCATGCCCAGCAAATTTTTTATATTTTGAGTAGAGATGGGGTTTCTATATGTTGGTCAGGCTGGTCTTGAACTCTCGACCTCAGGTGGTCCACCCACCTGGTCCTCCCAAAGTACTGGGATTACAGGCGTGAGCCACTGCACCCGACCAAGAGCATCAGTTTTGTGACCACCCCAGGGTTAATGCATCATGTGATAGCTTTTTCATTTTAACTGTCATGATGGAAACCTTTCAAAATGTATTGGACTCTGAAACACTTATTGCCTTCTCATTAGGATCAACTAGGATCAGCAGAGCATTTTTTTTTTTTTTTTTTTTTGAGGTGGAGTTTCGTTCTTGCTGCCCAGGCTGGAGTGCAATGGCACGATCTTGACTCACCGCAACCTCTGCCTCCCAGGTTCAAGCCATTGTCCTTCCTCATCTTCCTGAGTAGCTGAGACTACAGGCATGCACCACCATGCCTAGCTAATTTTGTATTTTTAGGAGAGATAGGATTTCTCCATGTTGATCAGCTGGTCTTGAACTCCTGACCAGGTGATCCACCTGCCTCGGCCTCCCAAAGTGCTGGGATTACAGAAGTGAGCCACCGCACCTGGCAGTAGAACGTATTTTAAAGCTACTAATGATGATTTCATTTAGTGGTCTTGAGTGTCTGTTAGTATATTGCACAGTAGATAGAAAAGTGTGGAACTCAGAGGCTGAGTTACTAGCTCCTTCCTCTTCCAGAATTCTGAGTTGTTTGCACTGATGTGTTTTTTGATGGTTCAATGATGCTTGTCACTAGATTTGTCCTTGAGCCAAATCACCTAAATTTCTGGGCCTCAGTTTTCACATCAGGAAAATAGAAGGTCTGGACTAGACCAGGGACTTTCAATGCAGGTTCTGGGATGTATCTCGATTTGGGTTGAATTTTCTGGATGCTGAGTGTGATAAGAACCCACTGAAATATGAGCTTCCTAAGATCAGGGACTATACTAACTCCTAGAACCGGTGCCCACTCACTAGTAAGCATTGGATACTGTATGAATATATAACTACATCTGTGGTATGATATTGCATCCATATGCGTTATGTGTTGTGCATAGAATTTCATCTGGTGAATCAAGGTGTGCCCTTGCTGCTAAATCCTTCAAGCTTCTGGTGCACTTGAGTTCTAAGGTCCTCTGCACTCTAGCTATCTGAGAGCAGTGAAATGAGCTCCTTTCTGTTTCCACGCCAAGCATGCGGGCATCTAGCTGGCTCCGGGGCCTGTCACCAGCCTAGAAAGCACTCTGTGGCTCGGCAGATTTTGGGGATTGGGCTGGCACATTGCACCACTTGGAAAGGGCTTGTCAGGTTTCTCCCTTACAGCATAATGTCCATGACACAATGAGGCAAATTTTGGGTTTAGCATTTCACTAGCTGCCAGTTGATAAGCTCCTATTTATAAAATAGAACAAGCAGGGTTTCTGCTCACCTTCTTTTTTACTGAGACTATTTAAAACTAATTTTATTTTATACATTAAAAATCAAACTTTTTAATAAATGTATTTTATTACTAAAATAAAAATAAAATATTAAATTAAAAATTAAGAATAAAAAGTAAAAATTAAACTTTATAAATTAAATAAAATAAAACCAGTTTTTACTATATTTAATTTAATTTATTTTTTTAGAGATAGAGTCTCACTCTGTTGCCCATGTTGAAGTGCAGTGGTGCAATCTCAGCTCACTGTAACCTCCACCTTCTGGGCTTAATCCATCCTTCTACCTCAGCCTTCCAAGTAACTGGGACTGCAGGCTTATATCACCATGCCCAGCTAATTTTTGTATTTTTTAGTAGAGACAGGGTTTCACCATGTCTCCAGGATGGTCTGGATCTCTTGACCTTGTGATCCGCCCGCTTCGTCCTCCCAAAGTGCTGGGATTATAGGCATGAGCCACCGCGCCCAGCCAATTTTTGTATTTTTTATAGAGATAGTGTCTCACTGTGTTACCCAGGCTGGTCTCAAACTCCTGAATTCAAGCTATTTACCTGCCTTGGCCTCCCAAAGTGCTAGGATTGTAGGCATGAGCCACTGTACCCAACCCTAAAATTAATTTAAAAAAAAATTTTAAAACCCAATAAATACTTTTGTTTTCTCCTATTCTCCTACACTTCTCCATTCTGAGTTTCAAGGTTTCATTTTCTTATACCTTTTTCTTCTAGAACTTACTTAACTCACCTTTGTCTTTTTCTTTTTTTCTTTTTTTTTTTTTTTGAGACAGTCTCATTTTGTCACCAGGCTGGAGTGCAGTGGCACTATCTTGGCTCACTGTAACCTCTGCCTCTTGGGTTCATGCGATTCTTCTGCCTCAGCCTCCCGAGTAGCTGGGACTACAGGCGTGTGTCACCATGCCCAGCTAATTTTTGTATTTTTAGTAGAGACGGGGTTTCACCATCTTGGCCAGGATTGTCTTGATATCTTGACCTTGTGATCCACCTGCCTTGGCCTCCCAAAGTGCTGGGATTACAGGCGTGAGTCACTGTGCCCGGCCTAACTCACCTTTTTCAGCCCTCTTCTGCCATAGGTATTTGTTGCTTCAGTGGGTGCAAATGAATGTTCCAACATCTCTTGTTTCTTCCTTAGTGGAAATGAAGGCGTAAAGATGGCTTTAGCTTTCCAGCAGGTGTTCTCACGTATATAGAAGTGCTATTCTCCCAAGTTGCCAGCATGCTGTTCTTTGTTTAGACTGAAGGTGGTGAACCCCGACAATCTGACTGTGGAGATGGCTCTTGCTCTGCACCCCTAACTCAGTGGCTCTTAACTGAGGAGCCATTGTCTGGAGACATTTCTGATCATCACGCCTTGCAGGGAAGAGGGAGAGTCGCAGCTGGCATCTAGCGGTGGAGGCAGGGATGTTGCTGAACATCAGCATCTGGTCTACAGGACAGACCCTCACAAGAAAGAACTTTCTGGCCCCCCGTGTCAATCCTGCTGAGTCTGAGAAATCTTGCTCTGAAGGATCTGCCTCTCAGGAACGTTTGTTTTCTTTTTGAGTTGTCGGAAGGGAAGTTGTTTACCCTTCAACCTCAAACCTTAGAGATCGTACCAACCTGCTGAAATGTATCAAGTGTAATGAGATATTTTTTTTATAGAGAGGGCAGTGTAGGCTGGGCGTGGTGGCTCATGCCTGTAATCCAAGCACTTTGGAGGCCAAGGCGGGCGGATCACCTGAGGTCGGGAGTTCAAGACCAGCCTGACCAACATGTGAAACCCCGTCTTTAAAAAAAAAAATCAAATAAATATAAAAAAGAAAAAAAAAAGAGAGGGCGGTGTAATGGAATGATTCAAAGAATCCCGCTGCTGTCTGAGAACAGAGGACTTGATGAACATTCTTTTGGTGCTGAAAGTAACCCTAACCTCCTGAGAAAGAGATGCCAAAAAAGGAGAGAACATCTTTATCCTGGACTCCATTGCAACCTCAAAGCTGGTTGCTGGCTTTGCATTGTTCACAGCCTGTTCTTGCCCATTTCATACTTGGTTCTGGTGGCTGGAGATACTAAGTTGACCCTTCACTGTTGGTTTCACGGAAATGTTCAACGTGGAAAATAACACAGCTCTAGTATGTTGAAACTTGTGTGAGAAATCACGTGTCAGAAACTCCTCTCTCATGGTCCCCACAATCCTGCTGGCACAATTATGGGCATGATTATGAAAGCCTTGGTGCCGTAGGGGATTCTCTGAACTCAAAATTTAAGAAACCTAGGTAAAGGAACTATAAGAGCATATTTCTAGTGTAGGCAGATACATAGCTTTCTGTTCAACCCCTTGAACTTTTAGGTAGCCATTTTAATATGTTCTTGCATTGCTATAAAGAAATACCTGAGACTGAGTAATTTATAAAGAAAAGAGGTTTAAGTGGCTCATCATTCTGCAGGCTGCACAGGAAGCATGGCGGTTCTGCTTTCGGGGAGGCCTCAGGAAGCTTCCGATCATTACAGAAGGCAAAGGAGGAGCAGGTGTCTTACATGACAGGAGCAGGAGCAAGAGAGAGAGTGAGTGGGAAGATGCCACAGTTTTAGACGACCAGGTCTCATGATAGCACACTCCCTGTTGTGAGAACAGTACCCAGTGGATGGTGCTAAACCATTCATGAGAAATCTTCCCGCATGATTCAGTCACCTCCCACCAGGCCCCACCTACAACATTAAGGATTACAATTCTGCATGAGATTTGGGTGGAGACACACAAATCCAAGCCATGTCGATAGCCGTTTAATTTTTTTCATTTTATTTTTAATTGCTTCAAATTCTACCAAGTATTGGTTTATTTATATTAAACTCTAAAAAACTTTACAAGGCTTAAGGAGTTTTTTTTCTTGTAGGATAAAAAACACATACATAAAATTTACCATCTTAACCGTTTTTTGAGATGGAGTTTCACTTTTCTTGCCCAGGCTGGAGTGCAATGGCACGATCTCAGCTCACTGCAGCCTCCACCTCCCAGGTTCAAGTGATTCTCCTACCTTCACCTCCCAAGTAGCTGGGATTACAGGCATGTGCTGCCACACCCAGCTAATTTTTCATTTTTAGTAGAGAAGGGGTTTCACCGTGTTGGTCAGTCTGGTCTCCAACTCATGGCCTCAAGTGATCTGCCCACCTTGGCCTCCCAAAGTGCTAGGATTACAGGCTTGAGCGACTGCGCCCGACCCAACTATTTTTAAGTGTACAGGACAGTAGGGTTTTTTTTTTAAGTGCCTCACTTATGGTGATAGTTCACTCTGACTGTTTTCTTCTAATCACATAGCTGAAGTAGGTTTGATTTACTCAGTGACTGATGCATTTAACAAATATTTGAGGGCTTACACCTATTAGGTGGAACAAGAATGTTTTGTTTTCTTCCAAAATAGAAACTGGTAATGTTTTTCTAATTATAAGATGTATGCTTGTTGTGGAGTGTTCAGAAAATACAGAGGAGTGTAGTCACTCATAATTCTACAACTCTGTTAACTACTGTTGATGTGTTGGTATATCCTTCTAGTTTGTTAGTGCTGATCTATGTCTTGTTATATTTTTACCCAAAATGCTATCATACTTGATACTATTATGGTAACGGTTTTCAGTTTCTATAGCGTGGATGTCTTTCAATGGCCATACATTTTTCTGTATAACTTATATCATCATTTCAGTGGGTTTATTATATTCTATAATATGAACCTTTCATAATCTAATCAATCTTAAATCATAATCTTTTTATTGAGCATTCAGGTTTCTTCTCTGAAAGCACATGTATTAGATGTGTAATAGATGTCATGTAGATGGTCATTCTTATGTATATCTTTGTTTTCTTGCTTAGGGTAGAATCAAGGTTTCTTGTTTACTGCGGCATTCCCAGGAATTAACAAAGCACATAGCAGGCATAGAGTATAGTAAATATTAGCTGAGTGAATGAATGGCCCTCGTTATCTCCATAGGATTAGGAATAGGGCTTTTAATCTGGGGTAGGACTTGGCGAGCCAGGGAGCTTGGTGATTGGGGTGGTTGAGCTGCTTGGGGCAAGGCACTAGAAGAAGCCATCCAGGTTCACTGAGGCCACTGAAAGGTTGTATGGGAGACAGGAAGGGGCACAAAAAGGGAAGTGACCTCTTCAGATACTTGCTCAATGCTTACTGTACACCTAGGGGCAGGGAAGAAAAATTGTTTCCTTTTTCCAGTGTAGCCTGTCTCCCTTCTGTAGGAAACCGAGGTTTGAAGCCAGTTTCAGGCCAGTGTTACCTGTCTTGTTCACACACCTATGCCAGCAGTAAGTGGAGAAGAATGGCAAAGAGCCTACCAGATTTAAATAAGTCTAGTACTTGCCGGCTCTGACCTTAAGCTACCTAACCTCTCTGAGCCCTGCTCTCATCTCTGTAAAATAGAGATGATTGTTAATCGGTAATAATAACAGTTGTATCTTGCAGAGAGTAAGAGATGAGTAAGTGTTAACTATTGGTAGCTAATATTATTGTGGATTCATTAAGCTTTCTGTTTTTTTGAGACAGAGTCTTGCTCTAGCTGGAGTGTAGTGATCCTGGCTCACTACAACTTCTGCCTCCCCAGTTCAAGCGATTCTCCTGCCTCAGCCTCCCATGTAGCTGGGATTACAGGTGCCCGCTACCACATCCAGCTAAGTTTTATATTTTTAGTAGAGACAGGGTTTCACCATGTTGTCCAGGCTGATCTTGATCACTTGGCCTCCAGTGATCCACCTTCCTCGACCTCCCAAAGTGTTGGGATTACAGGCGTAAGCCACCGTGCCTGGCTGATTCAGTAAGCTTTCATAGGTTGCCGTGTATTCTTTTGTATGGGGGAAAGCTACTGTAAGCCCCAGAAAAAACACATGAGTATGTGTTGAGTTTTCTAGAATACAACCATTTGTGAATTAGGGACTACCTGCAGCTGCACCGATTGTGCAGAAAACACTCCTTTATTGAGCAGAGGAATTTTTGTGCTTGTTCTCCTAGCTTTTAAGTTGCACCATGTCATTGTATAACCATCAAGAAAAGACAGTATCTGGCACTGTGGTGCCAAGAGTGAGGATTTACTAACAGCTCCTCAGCCCCCCACCCCACCACTGCCCTCTTAGAGTAGAAGGAAAGGTCTGTCTAAGCTCAGTGAAAGCTGTTTCTGAGCTTGGAATGGGGAGAATATGCCACAAAGTGTTTGTTGTTGAGTCCAGAATTTCAGTGAATGTTGCTCTTCAAGGTAGAGAATTGTTCATTTCTTCTGCAGACCACAATTGACTCAAAGGTAACCCTAAAGCTTCAAAAGAGAAGGAAGGGAATGAAGCCCTGACCCGGCACGGGTAGTATTATGTATTACCGAAGGATGTGGAACTGTGTAGTTAAAAGATGCAGTGCTCTTTACTTGAATAAAAAAATTTGAACCCAGTTTTATGTTTTTAATGCTTTTCTTCCTTTTTTTTTTTTTTTTTGAGACGAGTCTCGCTCTGTCACCAGGCTGGAGTGCAATGGTGTGATCTTGGCTCACTGCAACCTCTGCCTCCCAGCTTCAAGTAATTCTCCTGCCTCAGCCTCCAGAGTAGCTGGTACTACAGGTACATGCCACCATGCCGGGTTAATTTTTTTGTATTTTTAGTAGAGATAGAGTTTCACCATGTAGGCCAGGATGGTCTTGATCTCTTGACCTCATGATCCACCGAGCCCAAAGTGCTGGGATTACAGGCATGAGCCACCACACCCAGCCAGTGCTTTTCTTCTGTTTCCTTGGTACTACAGCCTCCCAGCATGCCCAGGAACACCTCAGTTCTAACAGCTTGGTCAGCTTCAATATTTGAGGAACTTCCCCACTGTTCCCCATCCCACTGCTGTTTATTAAGGAACAGTATTATGATTTTTGTAGCTCACAGAAAACTCTTAATGTCTTTCCTTAGTTTTGCTAGGTCTCCTGTATTTCTACAAGTCAGGAAAAGGGACTGAATGAAGGGTGAAGGGTGGTGTCATACTTCCTTTTATGGTTTGGACTTGCACACGAAGGAGCAAGTCTTTCAGAGTAGTTGCTTCCACATGGCCAAGGAGTTCATACTCGCCCAAACTCAAGCATTGAGGCTAAAAAATGTGACCCACCTTTGGGATCATTCTTGTGACAGAAGTATCCTAAGCACTTATTTGCTTAGGACACTTCATTCGTAAGTGGAATAAAGGTATCAGAACATATGTGCTGCCTGGACCATTGTCATGAATGTGAGGTATCAGACTGCCAGGTGTGAGCTGGTACCGTGCAGAACATAGACCGTGCAGCACTAGAGTGATGCTTATATTACCTGTGTGTCAATGAAAGAAAAATCAGGCTTTAAAATCAAGTTAGTTTATTCAGAGGTCTTGCTGAAGATTGCCACCTGATAGTCTTTCAGAGAGTTTCTGTTAGACTGCTCCAAGGGAGAGTTTCAGTCCACAGTTTATAGACAGGTGATGGCAGCTTTTCCAGTGCTCAGAAGTTACAACAGATGTGCAAATAAAGTGATTCAGGGCTGGGTGCAGTGGCTTACACCTGTAATCCCAGCACTTTGGGAGGACAAGGCAGGCAGGTCATGAGGTCAGGAGTTCGAGACCTGCCTGGCTAACATGGTGAAACCCTGTGTTTACTAAAAATACAAAAAATTAACTGGGTGTCTGGGTACCTATAATCCCAGCTACCCGGGAGGCTGAGGCTGGAGAATCGCTTGAAGCTGGCAGGCGGAGGGTGCAGTGAGCCAAGATTGCGCCACTGCACTCCAGCCTGGCCACAGAGCGAGACTGTCTCAAAAAAAAAAAAAAGAAAAAAAAGTTTATATATAAATATATATAAAATATATATATATTAAAAAAAATATATATATATATAAAAAGTGATTCAGGCAAGAGGTTTAGGAACCTGTGCTGTGTGCTGCTGATCATCTTCAGGGCATTCTTCTGGAGGGCTACACTCAGTCAGAGTTGGGGGCTTTGGGAAATTCTGCTGGTAAGGGTCTTTGTAAAATTCTGTGGGTAAGCAGAGTAAGCAAACGTGGCTTCTTTCATTTGCCATTTTGTCTCCCATGTGGGGTGCTTGCTGCTGCTCCACTTTTTAGTTCTTGCTTCTCTTTTTGGTTGCTTTTCTCTCCTCCTTGCTGTGGTGTTAACTTGGCATGCTTGCATGTTGCAGTTTGTTTTTCAGCATCTAAGAAGTTATGGATGCTAAGGATATCCAGTTACCTCTTGCGGAGTTGACAGGAATGTGGTGTGATGCCACCATGCTATCTTTCCATGCCTGTGGCAGATGGCACTCATTGATCATTGCACTTTGCCTGCTGAAACATTCAGCCTTAAGAATCCTCTTCAGCATAGAGTTTCTGGCATCCGCTGCCCTGGATGTGAGATGAATCCTATTCATCTACCACCTGTTGTCCCCCTGGGCTCCTTCAACTTATAGGTGATGACAACCAAGGCCCAGAAAAGAAGGTCACTTGTCTAAAGTTGAGTCCAGGTTCTCTGGTTCTTGGAACTGTGCTTTTCCCAGCAGTTTGTCCTCTTGGTTACTGTGACTTAACCTGGTAGTCAGGCCTTTGGAACTGTGAAAATAAGACTTGAGAGAGGGAGACAGAGACCCTTTTATGATTAAGGTACATGTGTTGTGTGTGTTTGCGTGCCGATTTTGTGATATGTTTGGCCTTCTTCCTTATTCTTGTTGCCAACTGGAAATTCTAGGTAATGAGGTATTGTGCTTTTTAATTTAACAGAAAAAGTACTTGGAAGTTACTATCAGCCCTAGCTCATGTTTCTGTGAGCATTTCCTCACCTAGATCTATGCCTGGAAGGACCATCTGTGCCCAAGGCCGGTGGGGAGGACAGAGAGGGAGACATGTTTATTCTTTGCAGTATGCGTGTGTGTGTGTGTGTGTTGCGGGGCTGGTGCTTGGATTGGAGAAAAAAGATAACACTAAGCAGGAGGCCCCGCTTCAGGTAAGATAAGCCAGAGCTGGCTTATCCTTTCATTTTGATTCTTTGTCCCGGCAAGGACAAAGCACCTCCTATTTAGAAAAGCCTTTGCCATTCCTGCGGTTGGAGGGAGGGTGTGCCAGGCTCTTTGAAAGATTTTTCTTTGCAGTATGTTTTGGGGAGGGGAAGCGTCTTCGGAAAGGAAAAACTCCAACATACGACAATACCACGTTTGCAAATGCTTTTATATCAGTGTTTTTCAACTTAGTTGCTTTTCTTTTTCTTTTTCTTTTTTGAGACAGGGTCTCTGTGGCCTGGACCAGAGTGCAATGGTGAAAAAATGCCAGAAACTCTCTGCTTACTGTAGCCTCAACCTGCCTCCAGCTACTTGAGAGGCAATCCTCCTGCCTCAGCTTCCCAAGTAGCTGGGACCACAGGCATGCACCACCACACCTGGCTAATTTTTGTATTTTTTTTTTAGAAACAAGGTTTCGCCGTGTTGCCCTGGCTGGGCTCAAACTCCTGAACTCAAGTGATCCGCCCACCTCAGTCTCCCAAAGTGCTGGGATTACAGGCATGAGCCACTGCGCCCGATTTGCTTTTCTCAATTAGTCGGTTTTCTTCATGTTTTAACTATAAGAGTAATGCATGCACACAGTAAAAACCCAACCAGGAGAGCAGAACACTAAGTATGATAGATGGTCCCCTGTTCCTCCCCACATTTAGGCCTGTTCCCAGGCAGTCAATGTTAGTGGTCTTATATGTATGCGTATACCCCATATAGGTGTATGTACGCAGATACACAATAGCAGGGCATATTGTCTATCTATGTGTTAGTTGGCTGGGGCTGCCGTAACAAAGTAACACTGACTGGGTGGCTTACCCAGCAGAAATTCAGCTTGTTACTTCTGGAGGCCAGAAGTCCGAGAGCAAGTTGTGTGCAGGGTTGATTTCTTCTGAGGCCTCTCTCCTTGGCTTATAGGTGGCCATCGTGTTGCTGTGCTGTCCCTGTGTGTGTGTCCTCTTTTTTTCCTTTTTTTTTGCCCCCAAGACCAAGTCTGGCTCTGTCATCCAGGCTGGAGTACAGTGGCACAATCTCGGCTCACTGCAATCTCCACCTGCCGGGTTCAAGCAATTCTCCTGCCTCAGCCTCCCAAGTAGCTGGGATTACAGGCATGTGCCACCACACCTGGCTAATTTTAGTATTTTTAGTAGAGACGTGGTCTCACCATGTTGGCCAGGCTGGTCTTGAACTCCTGACATTGTGATCTGCCTGTCTCAGCCTCCCAAAGTGCTGGGATTACAGGCGTGAGGCACTGGGCCCAGCATCCTCCTCTTATAAGCAGTCTTGTTGGATTGGGGACCACCCCAGTAGTCGTAGTTAACTTTAAATACCTTTTCGTTGAGGCAGAGTCATGCTGGTCACCCAGGCTGGAGTTCAGTGGTGCAGTCTTGACTCACTGCAACCTCTGCCTCCCGGGTTTCAGTGATTCTCATGCCTCAACCTCCTCAGAAGCTGGGACTACAGGAATGTGCCATCATGCCTGGCTAATTTTTGTATTTTTAGTAGAGGTGGGGTGTTGTCATGTTGGCCAGGCTGGTCTCGAACTTCTGGCCTCAAGCAATCCGCCCGTCTTGGGAGTTGGGATTACAGGCGTGATCTACCAGGCCTGGCCTAAACTTAATTACCTTTTTAAAGGCCCTGTCTGCAAATACAGTCACTTTCTGAGGTACTAGGGGTTAGTACTTCAGCATAGGAATTTGGGGGGACACAATTTGGCCTAACACAGCTGTATTGTTTTAAAAAATATTTCATTGTATAGGTTGTAATTCATTCCTGTGTAGCTGGAAAATAGGGCTGTTTCCAGTGTTTATAATGAACAACCGCATACTAAATCTCTGTGCCTTTTTGGAAATGTATCTGTGAGAGGAATTTCTGGAAGGATTGCAAGCATTGCCTCCAAAGATTTTGCTGGACTCCCTTTTGCCTGTGTAATGTTACCTCCTGCGGAGAAGGAGAGTGTGCAGTATCTACAAATTGACACCCTTAGTATTCTCTGTGATTCAGCGCTTGCGTGGGAAATTGAGTGTAGCGTGCAGTTTTGAACTGGTCCCGTGGAGGGATTGCCAGCCACTGTGTTTGAGGAGTGTTGTCACGGTGACTTTGCCATACACTGTTCAGCCAGCATCCATTTACTGAACCATTGGTGGGCAGGTACTGTGTTCGTGTATTTATTTATACTTTTTAAAAATAGGCTTAATTTTTTTTTAGAGCAGTTTTAGGTTCACAGCACAATTAAGGGGACATTACAGAGAGTTCCCATATGCCACCCCTCCCCACTGGCACGGACTCCCCCATTATCAGCACCTCCCACCAGAGGGGTACCTTTGTTAGAATGGATGAACCTACATTGACAGATCACTACTACTAAAGTCCATGTTTTATATTAGTGTTCCCTCTTGGTGTTGTACATTCTGTATTTATTTGTTTTTTTATGCTGACTCATTCAGTAAAAGCTGTATGCCCTTTTGGAGCCCTGGGTAATGAAACCGTGGCCCTTCTCTCCAAGCTTGTGAAAGCACCAGTAGTTCCAGCCAGGAATTGACTTTTCCAGTTTTGAAAGTGAGTGACATGCTCAGTGTCTTACCCCTGTAGCTGGCAGGGGCTGCATGTGAAGCCATTTTATTCAAAGTTATGCTTCTCGAGAAACAGGGGGTCAGACAGCAGGGTGGTGAGATTTCCTTAGATGCTAACATAAATGTTTCTTTTATGGATACTGTTTTTAATTTCCACCTGGCGTCTATATCAATGTGTAGCTTAAGATAATGTGGATGTACCCTTAATTATTGCCATAGTTTACTTTGAAGAATCACTTTTGGGCTAGTAGAGAAAGGCTAGTGCATTCTAATATTTGGAATGTGTGTGTATAGGTACACATACATATAGACACATACAAATATATATACATATGCATATTTTTAATACTATAGCACTGTTTAGAGTAAGAATAAAAATTAAATTTGGAAAATTAGATCCATACAATGATATTTGACTTCAGTGATGGGATAGGGTTAAACCAATAGGGCTTTCTTTTTATATTTTCCACAGTCACATCCCTGCTATTGCTATTTGTCTGTCTTTAGATAATTAAATTCAATTAGGCTCACAGTGTGTATATATCTGTTCATTTTTCCCTCTGTGGAGATAATAGTAAGTTTAAATGTTGATTCAGCTGTGGGAATGTTTTATTGTGGATTTTTAAATTGAATTTTTATTCAGCTGTGGGAATGTTTTATTTTATGTTTAACTATTTCCAAAATACTTATTTTCTCAAATAGAGTAAGTATTTTGTTGATCATATTTGAACTTGAAATACAGTGAGAGGTTATCTAAGACCACATGGTAACTTAGAGAGTTAGCAGCCAGCGAGGCATGGTATCGTGGTGTCCTGTGCTTGTAGTCCCCAGCTAAGGCTGAGGCAGGAGCATCACTTGAGCCCAGGAATTTGAGACAGAGTTTAAAGAGACAGATGACCATAAACTGCAACTTAAAATAAAATCTGTATGTATTAACACTGTATTTTATATAAAACCTACACTTGAGCCCAGTGTAACACAATTAAACTCTGTCTCTTTGACGACAACAACAACAACAACAAAAATCAGTGAAGGAGGCAGTTGGGAAAGGGTTCAGGAGGCAGAGAAATGCCATTGGGCATGTGAGTGGAAAGAGGTCAGTAAAAGCAGAGATTAAGAACATCAATGAAGGAATTGTAAAGCAAAGTGGCCCATAAAACACCCACACATGCCGTAATGCTAGGATATCACTTGTGTATTCTCTTATCTCAGCCCAAGTTGAATGTTTTCTTTCACAAAGCAGTGACTTAATTTTGTGAGTCAAGAAGACTCTGGAGGAAACTGGCTTGGAAAATTGGACATAAGATGGAGAGAGTCGGTTAGGAAAAATTTGAAGTGATGAAACAGTACAGAATGACAAAGGGCTCAAACAAGGACGGTCTCATGAAGTAGATGAGATAACTAGGGAAATGACTGTGATGCCAAGATCTGTCTTACCATCATTACGGCATGTTGTCTTACCCAGATGCCTGTGATCTTAGCTCATTGTAAGTGATGTTTATGGTGTAGCATTCTAATTGATGCTTGTCTTGAAGCCTTGCAAAGTCCCAAACTTCCTTCCAAATCATTATCAAGAGATTGAATTTTTAGGTTTTAGGTTTTATATAAAGTACAGTGTTAATACATACAGATTTTATTGTAAGTTGCAGTTTATGGTCATCTCTTGCAGCATTCCCCGCTTGCTTAACAGGGACTGCTTTCTGGCGCCAGGTGCGTCTGATTAGATTATCCCAGAGAACATAGTGTAAGTCCTTCTACCACCCCCACTTTATAAACAAGGAGTCTTGAGTTTTTAAAGGGTGAATAACTTGCTTGTGGTCCACAGCTAGTAGGTGGCAAAGCCAGGCCACAAACCCAGCCAAGCTGACTTTGAGCTTGAGCTTTTGATCACCATCCTCTATTGCCCTATGGTGAATCCACTTTCGCCAAAGAAAAGATGTGTATGCTGTTAGAGGTATAGCAAGAGCTCCGGGCTCCTCTGGGCCCACATCCTACTCATTAATCTAAAAGGCTTACCATTTGGGGCATGAAGCTCTGGTAGAAATGCAGTGTAAAAAGCACTCATTTCTTTTGAGCTTCAAGTTACATACTCTCATTATTTCCTACAAGGATGAATGGCTTACAGGCATAGCCTTTCCCATCCCAGCACCCTAGGTGCTTGTACATTCATCCCTAGGGTCATGGATTTTGAAAAGTCCCTTTTGAAATGGTTTAGGGTTGATGATCATGTTGTCTGAGGTGTTTTCCAAGCCGGTTGTCTCAGGACCAAGAAAATTAAGAATGTGAGGCTGGGCATGGTAGCTCACACTTGTAATCCCAGCACTTTGGGAGGCCAAGGCGGGCGGATCACCTGAGGTCAGGGGTTTAAGACCAGCCTGGCTAACATGGTGAAACCCCGTTTCTACTACAAATACAAAAATTAGCCAGGCATGGTAGCGTGCACCTGTAATCCAAGCTACTTGGGAGGTTGAGGCAGGAGAATGGCTTGAACCTGGGAGGCAGAGGTTGCAGTGAGCCAAGATCATGGCATTGCACTCTAGCTTGGGCAACAAGAGTGACACTCTGTTTCAAAAAAAAAAGATTAATGTGAACACAAGGGTGAAATTGGAGTGAATGAAGAAAGCTCTCTGCAGCGGAAAGGAGGACCTGAGTGGGTTGCTGTATGAGAAACTCCCCTCATCTCTGTAGTTGTTTGCGTAACTTCCCTTATCTGTGAAGCTGTCTGTGTAACTCTACTTATCTGTGCAGCCTTGGGCATGTCTTGGGTAAACACAAAGTGCAGCTTTTCATTTGTGTAACTGTTTTACAAACGAGGTTTGTTTTAGGTAAGCCTCCCCTCTGCTCCCTGTGCAAGTTCCCACGGAGCCCGCTGCATATATGGCTGAGAAGGGGAGGAACCCTTTCCCTGGGAGCCTGCTCATTACTCAAAGAACAAAAGGCTTCTCTGCTGGGTCCTTCTCTCTTATCAGTGCAGGTACAGTTTGGTTTTTCCCCAGGCAGCTCTATTTGTACCTGTAGCTGTGATTTTTCAGGCTTTCCTCGAGGACTAGCCTTAGCTGTCTGCTAACTGATTTTTTCCTTTTCTTCTCCCTCACGTTCTTGGGCCCAACTTTCTGTTTTTCATATTCTTCCCACTTCACTTACTAGTTCTTGGCTTCTTCTCTTGCTCTTAGCTGATTCCAGAAATCTTTTTGTCTAAAGAGTCATGATTATAATACTTCAGATGAACTGTGCCTTTTCTGTGTAATAATTGGGCATCTCCCAAGCCATTGATGACTGTCATTAAAAATAGCACCAGAATGATTCTGTTGAAAGCTTTGTTCACATACCAAACTGTTCCTGCATGTCCTGTGGTCAAGGTGCCTGGGAAGAATAGTCATCTTGTAGCTTGGAAGGTCGACCAGTAGAAGGCCTGGGTGAATGTGGCTCAGTACAGGACACCAATCGGACATCCCACAATTTAATTCAGTTCTGACACTAACTACCTGAGACTTAGCACAGACCCCACAGGTTGAGGGCTCAGTTCCACAAGACTTTTCCCATTTCAGATGCCAATTGCAAATCTAGGCCTCCCATACTTCTGACTGACCAGCTATAAATCAGGGCTTCCCAGAATCCCCTCTTTAGGTTCATACATTGGCTAGAATGGCTCAATGGCTCACAGAACTCAGGAAAACTCTTTACTGGCGATTACCAGTTTATTATAAAGGATGCAAATGAACAGCCAGATGAAGGGGTACACAGGGCGCTGTCCAGAAGGGTCCCAAACGCGAGAGCATCCTTCCCATGGATTTGGAGTGTACCACCCTCCTGGCACACGGATGTGTTCACCAGACTGGAAGCTCTGAATCCCATTGATTAGCGTTTTTATGGAGGCACTATTATGTACATGGGGCTGATTAAATCATGGACCATCATTGGTAATTAGCTCAGTCTCCAGTCTCCGCCCAGGTGTGTGCTCCTGAAAGTTCTGACCCTCTAAACCACATAGTTGGTTCCACTGATAGGCAGCCCCCCATCCTGAAGCTATCTAGAGGCCCAGGAAGAGTTGCCTCATTAGTACAAACTCTGGTATGATTGAAAAGAGCATTAGTAATGAAATACTCTCCTGTTAATCTCTATCGCTCAGAAAATTCCAGAAGTTTTAGAAGCTCTTGTACCAGACCAAATTTCATATATATATATATATATATATATATATATGTGTGTGTATATATATATATATATATATATATGTGTGTGTGTGTGTGTGTGTGTGTGTATATATATATATATATATATAAAGTAATGGCAAAAACCACAATTACTTTTGCACCAACCTAATATGACGTTTTTCTTTTTTCCTGGTCGTATTTTTCTTAGAGCTAGGCTCCCAAGTAGCTGGGACTTCAGGTTTGTGCCACCATGCCTAGCTACTGAAAGAAAAAATATTTTATAAGAGATGGGATCTTGCTGTGTTGCCCAGGCTGATCTCAAACTCCTGGCCTCTAGCGATCTTCTCACCTTGATCTCCCAAGCTTTAATCCCAAAGCTGGGATTAAAGATGTGAACCACTGCACCGGGCCTTGTTTAAAAAAAATATATATATATATATGTATGTGTGTGTGTGTGTGTGTGTGTGTGTGTGTGTGTGTATGTGTATGTATGTATATATAAAATATACATTAGCTATAGCTTATCTCTAAATATATGTAAACATATTTATATATATAAATATATATATTTAGAGACAGGTTCTTGCTGTGTTGCCCAGGCTAAACTTGAACTCTAGTCTTAAGCGATCCTAGTCTCAAGCGATCCTCCGCCCCACCTCTCCCCTACCCCCGAGTAGCAGGGACTCCAGGTGTGTATCACAGTGCCGGCCATATTTCTTCCTCCATGGCGGTATTGTGCTCTGAGCACTGTCTTGTGTTCCTTTTCTAGCTGGCCTGCTGCTGTGGGTCTGCAGGCTGCTCTCTCTGCTGTGATTGCTGCCCCAGGATTCGGCAGTCCCTGAGCACCCGCTTCATGTACGCCCTCTACTTCATTCTGGTCGTCGGCCTCTGCTGCATCATGATGTCAACAACTGTGGCTCACAAGATGAAAGAGCACGTAAGTTTCAGCTTGTCCTATTTCCGATGTTTGTTGGAACATTGTGTCAGCTCGTGCTATTTCCCATGTTCGTTGGAACATCGTGTCAGCTCGTCCTATTTCCGATGTTCGATGAGGGTGTGTGGGAGACACATGATTTAGAGGATGGGGCCCATGTACTCCCATGTGTTTTGGGGTATACCTGGTCTCCTTGAACCTTCCTGAAGACTGTTCTGTGCTTTCCAAAATCCAATGCCTTCTGGCTAAACAGGCAAACCAATCAACAGCTTGATCTTTAGTAGTAATGTAGATGCTGTCTGATGTTTTTGGTGGAGAACTTTTTTTTTTTGAGTCAGAGTTTCGCTCTGTTGCCCAGGCTGGAGTGCTGCGGCATGATCTTGGCTCACTGCAGCCTCCGCCTCCTGGGAGCAAGTGATTCTCCTGACTTAGCCTTCCGAGTAGCTGGGATTCCAGGTGCACACCAAATGCCTGGCTAATTTTTTGTATTTTTAGTAGAGACGGGGTTTCGCCATGTTGTTGGTCAGGCTGGTCTCGAACTCCTGACCTCGTGATCCGCCTGCCTTGGCCTCCCAGAGTGCTGGGATTACAGGTGTGAGCTACCACACCTGGTGATAATTTTTTTTTTTTTTTTAAATTTTAAATTTTAAAACGTTTGCATAGATTCATGGGGTACAAGGGCAGTTTTGCTACATTGATACATTGCCTGTGGTGAAGTCAGGGCCTTCAGTGCATCCATCCCTGGAGCAACACGTGTTGGACCCACCAGGCAGCCTCTCATCATCCACCTCCTTCCCAGCCCCACAGCCCCTGACTCTCCATTGTCCATCACAATTGTCTGTTTATGTCAGATGATTGTGTATTTTATCTTAGTCTTGTTTATAGCTGTTCCTGGTGAAATATACCCTCTTTTCTTTTCTTGCACACTTCTGTCCTTTTCTCTTGTCATAGGATGGCTGCCAGGATTTCTCTCTTCCTTTTTTTTTTTTGAGTTGTAGTTTCGCTTGTCACCCAGGCTGGAGTGGAGTGGAGTGCAGTGGTGTGATCTTGGCCCACTGCAATTTCCACCTCCCGGGTTTAAGCAGTTCTCTTCCCTCAGCCTCTCTAGTAGCTGGGATTACAGGTGCCCGCCACCACACTCAGCTAATTTTTGTATTTCTAGTAGAGACAGAGTTTCACCATGTTGGCCAGGCTGGTCTCGAACTCCTGACCTCAGGTAATCCACCCACCTTAGCCTCCCAAAGTGCTTGGATTACAGGTATGAGCCACTGTGCCTGGCTGCCTGCCAGGATTTCAAGTAGCAGCTGAAACACTTAATTTGGCCTATATGGGAAGTATGATAAAGCTTAGATAGTCTCACAAATAATGGAGGGTGGGCTATGGGGTATTTTCTACCCTTCTGGACGCGTTACTTGTAGGGTGAGTAGTGTCTCCAGGGGTGAGGGATGGATTTTCAGCCATTCTTTGGTCAGCGTATGCAGAAGTAGGCCTGGTGTATGATGCTGATGGAGATTCATGTGGGGCCTCTTTTTCTTGAATGTTCTTTTCTCCCCCACAGTAGGCCTGTTAGTCAGATCACAGGGGAATGCAGTGGGGATTTTGAGAGCACCCAATAAATAACACAGTCTTTGCCTCCTAGGTTCTAAGCAAATTGACAAAAAAAGACTAAGATGTCAGCAGGTAGTTGCCAAATGTCACATTTATTCCTCATAAAACTGATGGGAGACTCTGTGACTCGTATCTGCAGGGAAGCAGGCTTTTACTGAACCCCCACATGACTCAGACTTACTCAGCAGGGCGCCATCAGTGCCTGGGAAGGACAGACTTCTTTGCTAGGACACAGTTTGCCAGGAAGAGAGAGCAGCAGGCATGTTCCCTAGGGGCAGCTCTTATCCTAGAGACAGCGGGAGAGGAAAGCCTTGCTATCCAAATGCCATTTCCCCCTACAAACTGACCAGTCCTCACTGCATCTTCTCAGCCAAACAAGTGAGGAGGAGGCTCTGATGGAGCTGCCCACAGCACGGATGACATTGCCTGGGGCAACACCTGAGCAAACGTTGGCCCCAACCTGTGCTGAAACTAGGGCTATTTACTGATTGGTTTTGTGTGTTGGGGGAAGGGGGGTTGTGAAGGGGGGATGCTCTGTTGCCCAGGCTGGAGTGCCATGGCGCCATCTCAGCTCACTGCAACCTCCTCTGCCTCCTGGGTTCAAGCAGTTCTTCCACCCAAGTAGCTGGGATTACAGGCGTGTGCCACCATGCCTGGCTACTTTGTGTGTCTTTAGTAGAGATGGGGTTTCACCATGTTGGCCGGGCTGGTCTTGAACTCCTGACCTCAAGTGATCTGCCCACCTTGGCCTCCCAGAGTGCTGGGATTACATGCGTGAGCCACCATGCTTGGTCTGAAACTATGGCTATTTTAAATACACGCAAGTATTTCAAAGCCACCATTTTCTTAAAAGCACTTTGTATATTCTTATTCATTTAAGTAGGCCCTCTAAAGCTTTCTGTTGCATAGTGCTTTTGTAGTTGTAGTTTTATGGTCTTGGGTATAGTGGATACTACAGTGGAATTTGGGTTCCACCTGACTGCTTGAAACATTGGTTCTGTCCTCAGTAAGGCACTGGAGTGTGAGCCATGGGGTGTTCACACTTGTGAGAAATGGAGCTTATAATTCAGAAGAGAAGTTATGAAGTCTTCAAAAGCCTAAAACAAGGCAGAAATTAGTAACAGAGTCTCGTTCTATTGCCCAAGCTAGAGTGCAGTGGTGCAGTCATGGCTGTCTGCTGCCTTGACCTCCCAGGCTCAGTCGATCCTCCTGCTTCAGCCTCCTGAGTAGTTGGGACTACAGGCGTGAGCCACCATGCTGGCTAATTTTTCTGTCAGAAAGAGTAGGTTTCAACTCTTATTCTGAGGGTCCACTTAATCTCGCATGTGCTACTTTTGTTTTTTTAAGTAATACAGTATTCTCTTTGTAAATTCAACAAGCTTGAGTTTCTAAATTCATTAAGGTGGCTTCATGATCCACTGTGGTACCATGGTGGGAACTCTAGTGTGCACAGGATGTAGTGTGATCCGTGCTTTTCATAAGTTTCTATTCTTAACAGAATTAAGCCCTGCATCCAAAAAACCAAAACTTGTTACTATACAAATAGATAGTATCCCTAAGTCGTGAATTTATTGAGGCATTGGAGGGAGAGATAATTTGGGAGCCACTGGTATGTGTTTTAGGACATGAATTTTATAATGGTAATATTAACACCGGATTACCATCCAAGTAACCTGCCCCATGAAACAGTTTCTAGCAATTCCAGTCAGTATTTATGCTTTCTGTTATAGAACATTTGAGAAACAGAATATGTTGACTGGTATTGCTAGGAAAGGCTTCATGAAATAAATGACTTGTATGAGTAATAATAAGTATTTTAATAGCTTATGATTGAGTGAGACCATGTGTCAGGTTTTATTCTGAGCACTTTACCTGTATTTTCTCCCTTCATCAGCTGTGTACTCACCTGAACAGTAGGTACCATCATTACCCTTGCCCTACAGATGGGGAAATTGAAACATTGGTTTAAGCACCTCACCAAGGTCTCCAGCTGTTAAATGGTGGACTTGGGATTTGAACCTGGTCTGAATGTGTTCTTAGCTACGAAGCTGTGTAACTAGAGAGGAGGAGAGGCACGTGGAGAAGGACTGAGAGGAGAGGGGAGGTGCAATGACCACATCTTGCAGGAACTGGAGTGGCAAGGTGAAGTGTTTGAGTGAACATGGTCTGTGGCGAGTGGGAAGCCATTATAGATTCTAGAGCAAGAGGCTATCATCCTGGAAACAGGGAGGTATTTTGGGAGGTGAACCTAGAGGTGGTGATGGCGGTGGGCACAGGGTGACTTACGTTCAGAGAACAGAGAGAGGGAGGAAAAGAGGGAAGGGCAACCCTGATGCCCCTCCCAGAGGCTCTTCTAAATGTTTCTATGCCTGTCCCCTGAATGTACCTATTTACAAGTGGTTTGGCTGGGTGTCCTGCATAGGGAATGAGATCCCCGTGGGTGAAACCAATCCTTTTCCAGCTTTAGGGTCTCACAGGGGAATGGCCATCTGGCTACAAAGTCGGCTTGTTTCGTGGCCTACAGAAGAGAGGCTGACCTCATCCTCAGGCGGTGCTTGCGGGTGGGTGTTGAAAGGCCCCCTTGTGGGGACGCACACTGGGCTCCTGCTGGAGTCCTCACCCCCTCTTTGTTGGCCGGGGAAGTGCCTGAGACTGTGACTGGAAGAGGAGAAAGAGCTGCATGCTTGTAATGGCCCGGATGGGAGTGTGTAAGTGCCTCCCACCCAGCGTTCTGCCAGAGTCGTGTGGGCCTTTGGTATGTGGGTTAAGAGCGCAAGGGCAGCTTGCTTGTCAGTTACTCCAGTTTTTGCCTTGGTTTCAGAATGTGGCCTGTGTTTAGTTTGAGTAAGAGGGGACTGCAAGGGATGCTGGGCCAGACTTTGTCCTGCTTCTTTTCTTTAGGGAAACTCCTCTTTCCCAGGAGAACTTTGGCTCAGAGAAAGCTTGACTGTGCTGGTTGAATAAGGCATGATTCTGTCTTCTCTTGGAGCATTTCCCCATCTCAAAACATAAGGGTTACTTATTTTGCAGGTCATTCTTGTCATTAACCATGTGATTTAAGCAGGTACAGACTCATGAGATTTGATACCTGGGGGATTGAAAATCCATTTTAGAATGTAGAATGCAAAGGAAAAAAAAGTGGGCCAGAGAGTAAAGCTTTCCGATCCAAACTGCTAAGTCAGGATGTAACTTCTGTGTTTGAGGCGGATTTAAATTTAGGCACTCTGGGCAGTTACGTGGATGTTTGGAGAGGGAGGAGAAAGGAAAGTCCTTGGGAGTAGGGACCACTAAAACCTGTACTGGAGAAGGAAGGATGGGTGACCTATGCAGCCCCCAGGCTTTCTCCGCTGAGAGCCCATGTGCCAGGCCAGTGTAGGAAGAGCCTTAGATATTCCCAGCCTCAAACATGTTAGATCTGTTTTCCTCATTCCATGTTACACTCTCCACTCCCTCCCCATCTTTCCCCTAAGCTCCCCAGCCCTAGGCAGCCACTAATCTATTTTGTCTCTGTGGATTTGCCTATCTAGACATTTTGTATAAATAGAATCATACACTATATAGCCCTTTGTGCCTGCCTTCTTCTTCTTCTTTTTTTTTTTTCTTGAGATGGAGCCTCACTCTGTCTCCAAGGCTGGAGTGCAGTGGCGTGATCTCAGCTCACTGCAACCTCTGCCTCCTGGGTTCAAGCAATTCTCCTGCCTCAGCCTCCTGGGTAGCTGGGATTACAGGTGCCTGCTACCACGCCCTGCTAATTTTGGTAATTTTAGTAGAGATGGAGTTTCACCATGTTGGCCAGGCTGGTCTCGAACGCTGAGCTCAGGTGATTTGCCCGCTTGGGCCTCCCAAAGTGCTGGGATTATAGGTGTGAGCCACCTCACCTGGCCCACTTAATATGTTTTCAAGGTTCACACTCAGGTTGTAGTATATGTACTTCATTCCTTTAAATGGCTGAATAATATTCCATTGTATGAATATAACATACTTTATTTTTTTTTTTGAGATGGAGTTTCACTCTGTCGCCCAGGCTGGTGTGCAGTGGTGTGATCTTGGCTCACAGCAACCTCCACTTCCTAGGTTCAAGTGATTCTCCTGCCTTGGCCTCCTGAGAGCTGGCATTACAGGAACACACCACCATGCCCAGTTAATTTTTTATATTTTTGGTAGAGACAGGGTTTCACCATGTTGGCTAGACTGGTCTTGAACTCCTGACCTCAAGTGATCCACCTGCCTTGGCCTCCAAAAGTGCTGGGATTATAAATATAACATTTTATTTATCCATTCATCAGTTGATGTACATTTGGGTTGTTTGTACCTTATTGGCTATTACATATTATGCTGCCATGAACATTCTTGTACTAATTTTTGTATGGATGTATGTTTTCATTTCCTTTGGGTTTATACCCAGGAGTGGAATTGCTGGATTGTGTGGTAACTGTTTAAGCTTTTGAGGAACCACCATATTGTGTTCCAAAGTGGCTACATCATTTTCCATTCCCACCAGTAATGTGGGACATTCAGGATGAAGTCATGTATGAAGGTACCCATTTCTTCACACCCTCACCAACACTTAATGGTACATCTCTTATTTTAGTCACTATAGTGTGTGTGAAGTGGTTATCTCCTCTTTGCCTGTGCCTCTAACACTGCCCTCTGCCCTTCCTGTTTGCTTGCTTTTCCCCGGGCAACTTGTTCATAGTTCTGGCTTTGATTATCCCCATACATGCATCTGCTTGTAAAGACGCCCTTCACTCAGGACAGTGCTGAGGACACCGGTAGATTCTTTCTCCCAGTATCCTCCCTTTTCTAGGTCGTGTGCTGACCACATACTTTTCCCCAGACAGGTCATAAAAGTCTTAGGCTTCCATTCTGCGTTCCAGTCAGTCACTACGATTCAGCCATGCCACCCTCCCTGGTGTTGTATATTCCATTTGCCTTGTTTGAACTTGGATAGCTCCCAAATGTCCCCAGCTGCGCTCAGGCTTCTTTCTCCAGAAAACTAAGCCTGTTAGTTAGGCTGAGCTGAAGGTGCTGTTTGCTGCATTTCTCCGAGATAATACTCTATTTCTGAATTCTGGGGTCACCACAGTGCAGTAACTGTAGGTAAATATGGTGGCTACTTTCCTTAAAAGCAACTTGGATCTCAAAAGGCTGTTCATAAGTACATCTTTTAGTCAGTTCACAGTGACATGTTAAAATACTTCAGTGGTTCTTGGAGTTGACAGAGTTCTTTGATCCATTATGTTTGAAACTCTGAAATTAGAGAGATGAGCTACTTTATTTCCTATTTTTAACTTGAAGAATTAAAATAAAGATGAAGCCATAATAGTAAACATTGCTTGTGGGAAGCCCTCCTTGTGTTGGTTCCAGGGATCTAAAAATGCCTGAAACAAGGCCCCTTAGTTAAAGGACTGAGTTAAAGAGATGAGTGGAAAAAGGCTGCAGCTCATATGCACAGCAGGTGTTCTGTCTTCAGAAGAGAGAGCAAATACCTGTGGTGTTATGTATCCTACAGAGAAAACAATGATCTTTCTAGGATATAATTTGTTTTTTAAATTTGTATAAATTTATGGGGGTACAAATATAATTTTGTTATGTGGATATATTGCGTAGGATATAATTTGAATACATTGTTAGAATTTTTAAAAGCAGAAAAGTAATCCCAGCACTTTGGGAGGCCCAGGTGGGCATATCACGAGGTCAGGAGTTTGAGACCAGCCTGCCTGGCCAACATAGTGAAACCCTGTCTCTACTAAAAGTACAAAAATTAGCTGGGCATGGTGGCACGCACCTGTAGTCCCAGCTACTCAAGAGGCTGAGGCGGGAGAATCGCTTGAACCTGGGAGGCGGAGGTTGCAGTGAGTTGAGACCACACAATTGCACTCTAGCCTGGGTGACAGAGTAAGACTCCATCTCAAAAAAGAAAAAGCAGAAAAGTCCTAAGTGGTCATCTTAACCAACCTATCTTATGACAGGTGAGAAGCTGTGGCCCAGGAAGTGAAGTGGCTTGTCAGAATTGAGACACCAGGTATACATGGAGTTAGAACCCAGGGCTACCGGTCGCTTGGCCAGTGGGTCTTCTATTTGTGCAACTAGGTGTGCTTGTTGGTCAGATATTCACAGAAGTCACAGTAAATGCCTTTTATCAATCATATCCTTCCTCCCCTTCCTAGGCTTTTCTTCTGGGCCCAGTGGTAAGAAGTCGTCCTTTTGGAAATAGCACTGCCTGGGGCCCTCAGCAGCGATCTTAGCTTAGTTACATTCCCCATCTGCCTCCCTTCTGTTGTGATGACGAAAAGCTGAGCTCAAGGGATGACTGTAGTCTGAAGTAGAAAACAGAAGTAGCCACAAAACTAGTATTTATTCAGTGGCTTTGCACGTCAAATAGAACTTGTTTTCAGGTGGTGTTTGGTATAACCATCTTTTTAAAACAAACATCATCAATGAAAAATATTCCACTTTGATCCAAAATACCGTGCCGTTTGTCCCAGTGTAAAATGACAGGTCTTCATGCTGAAGCTGGAGAGTCTGGCTCTTGGTTTTCACTTGGTATTTATTGGTTGAATGTGCAGAGCGCGTTGTACTTGTAGCCTGTATCAGGGACTGGCATAGGCACCTGGAGGTAGAACTCTCCATTCTCAGCTTGTGTGCTTTTGTGTCAAATTACCAATAACAAGAAAATATTGCTGACCCAGTTCTTTGGTTCTGGAGTGCTTTTTTAAAATCCAGCTGAGACGAAGTGCTTTTCAAAAGTTCTCTTTCTGAATAGCAACTGAGTTCATGGTACCGTTATCTTATGTGTCAGGTTATCAAGGAGGAAGTTTTTGAGATTAAAAGTAGGTTGGAACCATCGAACCTCAAGCCCATTGTAGAACTGAGGGAAAATTCTCACCATGGCCTTTTAGAATGTTCCTGTGGGGAGCTGGCTTTGAGGTTTTGCCTCGTAAATCCTCTGAGTTCCCTCCCCTCCAAGTTAGGATGACTCTGGAGACATGTTTCCAAACAGTTTTGTCTTTTGGTCTAAATTTCATCCAGACGTAACATGTGAGAGAAAGCAAGGAGTCCTGCGCCCTCCTACGCCTCATCGTCATTGCTGGGCCCTCATCCTCCCCCACACAAGTGAATGCCGGGGAAATGGTGGGAAATCGTTTTGTACTGGAGGCAGCAATTTGAACTAATGGATGTCCTGCTGAGAGTCTTTTTGAGCCTGAACCAAGGACAAAGAGGTTTGATCCTTGTCCAGTAATAATGAGCTTGCCAGGAGGCAGTAAACTAGAAACAATACCTACTGTCCTTGGCCTGTGAGGATCCATTACCCGCACCTTTTGGGGACCACCAGGTGTTAGCTGGATCTCTTTTAGGATTGATCTGGCTGTGGGAGGGAGAGAATGATAAGAAGTGAGAATGAGAGTTTTCCTAACACTTTTTTTTTTCTGTAATCATCTATAGTGTCTGTTAAGCAACTGTCCACAGACAGGGCCTGGGAGTACCCAGCAGGTAAATAGAACAGACAAGACCTTTGGAAATGAGCATTGTCAGCCATCATAAACATGGGGCCAGAGGGAACAGAGAAATGGCACATCAAAGCAGAAGAAGATAAAGTAGCCTCAGAGCGATGGGAACAGGAAGCAATGCATAGATACTGTGAATAGCTGAATCTCCGTACTCTGCACAGAAGTTTAATAGGGTGATTCTGTGATTTGATTAAACTGTAATCCGAGCTCATTCTTCTAAAGTTTTACAAATCGCGTAACTGTCATTCTTTGAAATGCAGGTGTCGAGCACCCTGAAAGGTGCTGGGGATTTAAGAGGTGCTGAGTAACACACAGTTATTGTCCCTATAGAGCTGGCCCTCAGGTAGGGGAAAAGAGAGCACTTTGGCAAGTGTGTCTGGAAGGAGCCTGTGATGCTAGACTGTGTGTGTCCGAAAGTTAAAAATATGTGAACTCCGTTAGTGAATATTGGACAGTGGTGTGGCCTCAGCTATGACTCAGCTGACCTTCGGGGTCACATGGTAACTCAGGAACGCTCTCTCCCCATTCTGGAGATGGAGCTGAGGTGCCTGGGAGGTTTATAAAAGGGAATGAAGTGTTTTTGCCTCCTCAGCGAGGCTGAGCATAATCACAAGGGGTTGGGTATTCTAGGGGTGTGGTTTTAAAATTTCAGTTAGACTGTCTCTGCAGTCTTCAAATAAATCTAAAATTATCTTTCGACACACTGCCTTTCATCAGTGTGGGGTTTATTTTTGGTTCCATAGGCTGTGTTTGTGTGACAGATGTGAGGAGGTTTTCTGTTCAAGCTATTGACTGCTTCTGAGCCACAGAGATGAGCACTGGAAGCTCGTAGACACATTCTCCCTACATTCCTTCCTACCCCATCTGAGAAACTGTTCTGTGGGTGGATAAATTAAGGTACTTTATTTTCTGCTCAAAAAATGGCATATGGGAGATGCACAGTTTGATTCACTTAAGGCCCAAGTTCCATTTGAGGACAGCTCTGAAGAAGGGAAGAGTCTCACAGGAGAAGGCAGGAGCCAGAGGGTTGGGACAGTTGGAACGCAGCCCAAACGAGCTGCTCCTTTGGCTCTTGATTGGCAGAGTAAGTTATCACCAGTTGTCACTTGCTTTTTAAATGTGAATTTGTATTTCAGCAGTTAACAGTTAGGCACAACTCCTCTGCTATTCTTCCTAGTAGCGCAGGGGTGGGGCAGACTTTTCCTGCAAAGAGCCAGCTGGTACACACTCGAGGCTCTGTTGTCTCAGCTCTCAACTCTGCCTTTGCAGTGCGAAAGCAGCCAAAACAACATGCCAGCCAATGGCATGGGTAGCCAAGGAGCGTGGCTGTGTTCCAATAAAACTTTATTTACATGAACAGAGGGCTATCAAGTTAGAATCGAGGCATTGATCTTCAAGAAGACTGGGTTATTTGTATTTTTATTATAATTTACATATTTTTGGCAGTAAGAATATAATTATGTATTGCTTATATAAGTGCAAAAAAAAATTGAGAATAATCCTTTGTAGTAGATTTCTTGAAAGCATGGGTAACCTGCTCACCAGGTGCATTCCTGGTTGTCTCCTCAGTCAGCCTGGAGCTCAGCTGCTGCTTCCACGGTGCTTTAGAGAATGTTCTCATCGAGGTCCCAGATGACTGACTCCTTGCTGCCAAATCCAGTGTTAGGTCAGAGTCCGCATCACATTTGCCCTCTTGGCCATATTTGACACTGCTGATGGCCCCGTGCTTCTTGGAAGTCTCAAATTTTCTCTTGCCCAGCACCTTTTTAGTTTCTTTCTCGGATTTTTTCTTCTTCCCAGCTCCTGAAGGTTTGCATTCTCCAGGATTCTGTGCTTGGCTCACCTCCATCTCCCTGCTCACTTGCACGTTCTCTCTGACTGAGTTAATCTACTCATTGGTTGCCTCCTTTGCTGTGTCTATACTGTCCACTTCCAAATCCTTCTCTCTAGTTCAGCTCTTTCTAGAGCACTCTTGCTTAGCCATCCTCCCACACTTCTCCTTCACATAGGCACCTCCAGTGCAACCTGTTATTAGGTAAATTACTGCTCCACCACCTTGAAACTGCTCTTCTGTAGTTCCTGTCCATGATGGGCCTGCCAACCTAAAAACGAGTTCCTAGGCCTGGGTTCTTCTACCTTTATTATAGGCCACATCAAATCGGAAAGCAGACCTGTATCCATTCCACAGCCCCAAGCCCCTACTGCTCCTGCCTCTTTGCAGAGCTACAAAACTTTTCGCTGGGAAAACTGTTTTTCCTTTGTCATCAGTAACTGGTGTGGTTCTTGTTTGTACCATCTGCCTTCAGTTTTTTGTTTTTGTTTTTTATTGAGACAGTTTCACTCTTGTTGCCCCGGCTGGAGTACAGTGGTGTGATCTTGGCTCAGCACAACCTCCACCTCCCAGATTCAAGCGATTCTCCTGCCTCAGCCTCCCAAGTAGCTGGGATTACAGGCATGTGCCACTATGTCCGGCTAATTGTGTAGTTTTTAGTAGAGACAGGGTTTCTTCATGTTGATCAGGCTGGTCTTGAACTCCTGACCTCAGGTGATCCACCTGCCTTGGACCCCCAAAGTGCTGGGATTACAGGTGTGAGCCACCGTGCCTGGCCTAATACTGCATTTTCTAATCTCAAGTAACACTATTACACAACTACAACTTTGATCTACTTCCCCTCCATTTCTTAAGAAGTCACTCCCAAAGCTTATTATACATGTTTTCTATATTTGTAGCATCTGGGCCCCTGGCCAATTAGACCTGTAGGTTTTCCTGTAGCTTTTTTTGTTATTTCTTTGTTTATTTGCCTGGGGTTGAAATTGTTTTAGGGATGTAGCTAGCATCTCTCCTGTGTTAACAGAATTAAGTGAATTTTCTTCTCGCTGCCATCCTGTTGAGTTTATTACCTTTGTTCATGTTTTGGAAATGTTTTTCCTAATTTGTGAGTTCAGAATACTTTCTTCCGGATGGTGGCTAGGTCTCTGAAAGACAAGTAGTAAATGCTGTTTTTTGGACCTCTCAGTTCTAATAAAAAGGTACCAAGGAAAGAGTCACCTTATTGACAGGCAGAGATGGTGGCTCACACCTGTAATCCCAACACTTTGGGAGGATGAGGCAGGTGGATCACATGAGGTCAGGGGTTTGAGACCAGCCTGGCCAACATGGTGAAACCCTGTGTCTACTAAAAATACAAAAAATTAGCTGGGCGTGGTGGCAGGCACCTGTATTCCCAGCTACTCAGGAAACTGAAGCAGGAGAATCACTTGAACCCGGGAGGCAGAGGTTGCGGTGAGCTGAGATCACACCACTGCACTTCAGCCTGGGTGACAAGAGCAAAACTCCGTCTCTAACAAAAAAAAAGAAAGTTAATCAATCCAAAGGCATTGGATCCTTTGGTAAAGTGAATAGAACATCTACTGGGTTTTAAGATGTTGTTTCCCACCATGTTTAAATTGGAATGCATTAGTTTGTGGATCATGTAATGTACCTGATTTTCTCCCCCAAAATTCTTTTTATATAGCATAATAGTGTTTTAGAATTAAGGAAGTTAATTTAATGACTACTGTGGATTAGGAACTGTGGTAAGCAGGTCACAGGCATTATCTGATGTAATTCTCAGGCAACTCTGAGATGGGTGTTGGTATTATTTCATTTTGCAGATGGCACAATTGAGGCTTAGGGTACGTATGTGTGTAACTAGCTGAAGCTAGCAATGGAGTTAGGATTGGAAGTCTCATGAGCTATTTATTCTTACTTGATAGTTTGTGGCTTTGAGTTTGGTTGCTTTGAGGGTTGGGAGGAAACGCCTTGCTCTCAGAGGTCTATATAGAAGAAACATACAGGCCAGGCACACCTGTAATCCCTGCACTTTGGGAGGCCAAGGCAGGCAGATCACCTGAGGTTAGGAGATCGAGACCGGCCTGGTCAACATGATGAAACCCAGTCTCTACTAAAAATAAAATATTAGCCTGGCATGGTTATGTGTGCCTGTAGTCTCAGCTACTTAGGAGGCTGAGGCAGGAGAATCGCTTGAACTCAGGAGGCAGAGGTTGCAGTGAGCCAAGATCACACCACTGCACTGCAGCCTGGGCGACATAGAGAGAGACTCTGCCAGAAAGAAAGAAAGAAAAAGAGAGAGAGAGAGAGAGAAAGAAAAGAAAGAAAGAAGGAAAGAAAGAAAGAAACAAATAGACAAACAGCATACAGTGTGTAAGCCTGACTTGTAAGCCTGGCCTAAGTGACCTGTCCTTGGGTGCCCAGAGCCAGACTTAAGAGGTAACACTCTTAGCAGGTACATCCCCTTCACCCTGTGGTGTGGAATTTGTATGTGATGTATTTTTTCTTTTTCCAAAATTGGGGTAGACTTTGGAACAGCAAATATTTGATTGAAGCAAATTCCCCTTGCCAGAATATGGCTAGCTTATTCACCTTGGAGGTTCTTTGTCCAAAAATACTCACCACATACTGGAAACTAAATGTACTCAGTCACCCACAGAGCATAAAGGAGGTGTTGGTTAGGATTTAGAGCAGGAGGGTTGTTTACCTGTTTTTGATGAATAGACAGTGCCAATGTACACTCACCCTTTGATGAGCCTTAAAGGGCTCTGGGCACATTCCAGATTCTGGAATAAACAAACAGTGGAGGGGATTTGTTGGGGATGGTGGCGTAGGAGCTCAGCCTGCCACTGTTAGCATTCTCCTTGAAATGGATTTTGGAGGAAGAACAAAGAGAGAGGTGGGGAGGTAGAGAAGGTCTAAAGGTGAATGATGGACTGGTGTAGATGAAAGAGGTGCTAATGTGCATGTGTTATGCGAGAGATATGGTTCAGGAATTAGAGTTGCTGATGGAGTGGAAGAGAGAAGGTGGGTAAGAAAATAATTTAATGAATGTTATAGAGCAATAGATCCTGTGTAACTGAAACAGCCTTATGAATGAGGCTTCTCCACGAATGTAGCTTTTTTAGATTCAAAGCAACTTACTTCCTTGTTACTAGCACTACTCATACAGGTGTAACTTTTGTTTTGGGTTAGACACTCTGAAACATTCATTGTGTGTATGTGTCCCCTACCATATTTCAGTACCTGCAGATTTTAACCATGCTGGTTGATCACTCACGTTTAAAACACAGCTAAAAATTGAGATTCCTCCAGAAAGCACCTGCGTGACTTCTCATTACCTGCCTGTGGGCACTTCCTGTGTCCTTGTTCCAGCTCCAGTTGCTGTTCTAAAGCAATTTCCAGCCCAGACTGTTCTCTCTGGGATGCCCTTGGTGTTTAAGAGTAAGCTCCTGCTCTGTTCTTCACTTCTGCTCTCTGTCCCCTGCCAGTTGTACTCCTCCCTCTACCCCAAACAGCAATTTAAAAAAAACAGAAGAGCGTTATCTGATTCTGATTCTTATACTTCATTCTTGTCTTCTATGCCATCCTGCAATTGCCATCTCTACCTGAATTTCCAGTTTCTGCCTGGGGTTACCTTCCTCACCTGTTCCCAGTGGCCTTCAGACTTGTCCCCCTGCCTCAAGTCTGTACTCTTTCACCGTGTCTTCTACTTTGTGGCCAAAGATGTTGTAGCTTCAGTAGTGCTTTTCCCCTGGCTTACAGGATGGGGGCCCGACTGCTAAGCCTGGCAAGCACCTTGCCCTTCCCAGCAAGACCACCCTGCCTTTGTAGGGAAGGGAAAAATGGCTTCCTTCCACTCATTTAGGTTCTCTCTCTGGGAAGCAAGTTGAATTGACATAAGACCAATTACAGGATAAAAAGCATTTAAAATAAAGAGATAGACCAGGCCCAGTGGCTCACGCCTGTAATCCCAGCACTTTGGGAGGCTGAGGCAGGCGGATCACTTGAGGTCAGGAGTCGGAGCCTGGCCAACATGGTGAAACCCCATCCCTACTGAAAATACAAAAATTAGCCTGGCATGGTGGTGGGCGCCTGTAATCCCAGCTACTCAGGAGGCTGAGGCAGGAGAGTCACTTGAACCTGGGAGGCGGAGGTTGCAGTGAGCCAAGATTGTGCCATTGCTCCAGCCTGGGCAACAGAGTGAGACTCTGTCTCAATTAGAAAAAGAAAAAAAGAGGGGTCAGATGATAGAAGTTTATAGCATCTTGAGTTACAGAGAGGAATAGGGGTTTGGGGCCTCCGGGAGTTGCTGGCAACACGTAATGGGAGGGTGAGGAGAAGAAATGTATGGTGAATAAACGTTGTCTGGTACACTTTTCTAATGTAGATTTCCTCTATAGATGTAAATTTTTTGTCTAAAACGGCAGCTTTGCAGAGCTACTTCTGTGTCTTCAGTTTCTCAGAATAACGAGCTTGAAATATGCAAAGAAGGATAGTTTAGGGTGCCATATCCTGGTTTTTGTGAGTGACACAAGGTCAGAGGTAATCAGGTCCACAAACATTTGTGTCTTTCCACAACACTGGACTTTTACTGATGCTAATTCAATTACAAAAGCCACCAGCTACATGGAGTTCAGCTACGTGGAGTTCCAAGGAGGCAATTCTTCTCAGTACTTCTCATTCACTTGTTAGGTCTGCAGGCACACAGGCTCCGGCCACTGCGCAAGCCAGTCAGTATTGCAAACCATACACAATCGTGTACTCAGTCAATATATAGATGTTACTGATTAAACATTCCACAACAAACAAAATAACATTTAGAGAAAGGGAACAGAAAAAGGGTTAATGAACTAGCCCAGAGAGAGCAACAAAGAAGAAAAGAATTTCCTGGTCTGGGCTGGTCAATCTGGTTGGTCTTGCAAGAAAGAGTCTTTGATATGGGCAGAGCCTTCAGGGCAGATGCCAGGTGCTTGTCATGAGTTAACAACAGTGCCTACCCTTTTTGTGGCCTCAGAGTCCTCCAGTGAGGACTGATAATTTAAGACAGTGCTTGTTTATCTACTTACCTGTTTGGATGCAGCCTTTATTTATCAAGCAAAACATCTTTTCTATGACAAAATGATGTAAAAAAAAAAGTCATAAAAATGTACAGTTTTAGGAATTTGCTGAAAACAAAATGTTGGATATTTTCTCATGAAGCCTTTCATATCTCTCCATGAAAACGGAGCTGGCCAGGTATGGTGGCTCACGCCTGTAATCCCAGCACTTTGGGAGGCTGAGGCAGGTAGATTGCTTGAGTCTAGGAGTTCGAGACCAGTCTGGTCAACATAGTGAAACACCGTCTCTACAAAAAAAAATTAGCTGGGCTTAGGGGTGCATGCCTGTAGTCCTAGCTACTTGGGAGGCTGAGGTAGGAGAATGGCTTGAGTCCTGGAGGCGAAGGTTGCCGTGAGCCAAGATTGCGCCACTGCACTCCATCCAGCCTGGGCAACAGAGTGAGACCCTGTCTCACAAAAAAAGGAGCGGAGAGAAAATGGAACTGTTTGTGTAAAGGAAAAGAAACCGTTTTCAGGACTGCCCAAACTCTTTATGCCAAAGGGAAAGTTAAGACTGGAGAGACAGTCGCCTGACACTGCTGCTGTCCCCTTGCACCTTGCCCCCTTGCCCAGTAGATAGCTGTGACTTCCCAACCTTGTGTCAAAGCGCTACGCATTAGCCAGCCCCTGGAGAAGGCAGAAGGCCTCGTGCATCCCGGATGTCTGCCCTCAAATTGCTCATAAGTAAATTCTCTGCTGGCCTCTTAACCTTTCAAGCTGTGTATCTTCCCATAAAAAAGGACATGTCAGCTTTAACTTTAGGTCTGTGATCTAAGTCTAGCTCCTTGTCCATAGAATTGCAGTCTGTTACATTTCACACTGACAATGCCCATTGCAAGCTTATCTTCCCAGGTGCAGAACAAAGACAGTGGAGCAGTCGTTTCTCTGCCTGCCCTGAGACTACATAATTAACCCTTCCTTCACTTCCTTTTTGAATGTTTATCGTATTTCTTGTATAGCAGAGTTTACTGGGCACTAATTTAAATCTCAGGAGAATGTCAGGTTTGCCTCACCACCTGCCCCCTTTTTCTGCATGCCTTCTCCACTTTAAAGAAATGGGTAAACACTGAGCCTTTTGCAGTCTTTTTGGAGCACGGGCTACACAAGATTCTGTGACTTATGTGTTTCTGGGCGGGCCCTCAAGCTCTGGCTTAATTATCCCCTATTGAGACTCTTGCCTCAGTCTCTCATCTGGGTTGACATTTGTTTATGGAAATCCTGGTAGCCACTGATATTAATTGTTTCTTCAATATCTTCTCTGGAGAAAAACTGTAAATTTTCTTCTTTATCACGCTTCACTTTTACCTTCAGTTTTGTGTTATTTTTTCTCTGTGATACTTTATTTTTCTTATGAACAATAGTTATAATAGTTATTTTCTGTTCAGAAGAGTGTGCAACTTTGATGTTGATAAGAAGCAAGCTTTTTACGACTGACCAAATCCTTATTTTATGACGTTATTAGGAATGTGCTGCTTGTTCTCATTGTGTGAGATTTTAGTCTGATAATGAAAGTGATTATGTCAGATTGGAGCCTTCTAATTTGGCTAGAATAAACTATTGTCAACATTTATCAGAAGATTAAGACCCATTAATAAAGAGCTCCAGTGGATCAAGAAAATACCCAATTAACAGCCAATTTAGAGAAACAAAACAGATGGCAATAAACTTGGGAAAAGATGCTGAATCTCACTAGTAATAAGGAAGATGTACATTAAAGCAGGATATTGGGTTTTTGCCTTTAAATTAGACGTCCAAGTTGGGAAATGTGGAAGCTCAGATATTAATGGTAGGATTTAAATTGGTACAGGCTTTGAAAGTATGATTTAACTCATATCTTGAAGCTTAAAAATATGATACAGGTTGAATATTCCTAATCCAAACATCTGAAATGTGAAATACTCTAAAATTTGAAACTTTTGAAGTGCCAACATGATGCTCAAAGGCAGTGCTCACTGAAGCATTTTAGATTTTTGGATTAGGAAAGCTCAGCCGGTAATACAGTGTAAATATTCCAAATTCCGCAACACTTCTGGTCCCAAGCATTTTGGATGAGGGACATTCAACCTGACTAGTCGACCCACCGATTCCATTTCTAGCTCAGATGTCTGTCTTACATAAATAATGGCACAGGTGCCAAGAGGCATGAACAGCAGTATTTATTGTGTCAGTGTTTGTGATAATAAAAAAAAGGTACACAAAATAGAATTTAAAAACCCTCCCCAACAAAAATAGTAAGATCAGTGTGAGAATGGTTATTGATTTTGATCTAGCCTTTCTACAATGTAAGTGATGCAAAAAGAATATGATGGATTTTGTGTATTAATAGGGAAAGATTCTTCATGGCTTGTTGTTTATTTTTCTTTTCTTTTCTTTTTTTTTTTTTTGAGACGAAGTCTCACTGTTGCCCAGAGTGTAGTGGCGCGATGTTGGCTCACTGCAACCTCCGCCTCCCAGGTTCAGGCAATTCTCCTGCCTCAGCCTCACTAGTGGCTGGGATTACAGGCCTGCGCCACCACACTCAGCTAATTGTTGTATTTTTTATTAGAGATGGGGGTTTCACCATGTTGGCCAGGCTGGTCTTGAACTCCTGACCTCAGGTGATCCATCCACCTTGTCCTCCCAAAGTGCTGGGATTACAGGCATGAGTTACTGTGCTTGGCCTGGCTTATTGTTAATTGGGAAAAAATACTGCAGAACATTATGTACAAAGTTTTATTTTAAGAAGCTGTTTTAATATATGTATTTATGTATAGTACGATATGAGTGTATGTATATGTGTTGTGTATGTATATGTGGATGTGTTGTATATATTTATACACACATTTATCTATGTGAATTAATATAAATAGCCACTAACTTGTTTACTCTTCTGAGGGAGGGGAGTGACATTTGGGGCAGATAGTATAAGAAGTCTCTGATTTTTTATTTCTATATATGTATACATATCAACAAAAATATATCCATGTATTGAAATGGGATTTTTGGCTGGGTACAGTGGTTCATGCCTGTAATCCCAGCACTTTGGGATGCTAAGGCAGGTGGATTGCTTGAGCTGAGGAATTCAAGACCAGTCTGGGCAACATGATGAAACACCCCGTCTCTACAAAAAAATATAAAAATTAGCTGGGCATGGTTGTGTGTGCCTGTAGTCCCAGCTACTTGGGAGGCTGAGGCAGGAGGATTGCCTGAGCCTGGAAGATCACGGCTACAGTGAGTCGTGATTGTGTCACTATACTCCAGCCCGGGCAACAGAGTGAGACCTTGTCTCATTTTGGGGGGTGAGGGACAGGGGCAGGTAATTTTCATAAAATCTGTTGTTGGATTTCAGAAGTCATTTGGGGCAAGTAAAGGCTTAGTGTTACTTTATGATCACTGTGTCTTTTAAAAAAAGATTCAGAGAAAATTAGAAAAATATCTCTTTAGAAGACAGATTTCTTTCCTCTGTGTGTTTCTTTATGCACACAATCCATTTCCAAGTGGATGTTGAGTGGTCACCTGCATGAACACTCCATGACAGTCCCCCCTCACTCAGTTGTAATAGACAACTTCTCTAAACTTTCTCCTCAGATTCCTTTTTTTGAAGATATGTGTAAAGGCATTAAAGCTGGTGACACCTGTGAGAAGCTGGTGGGATATTCTGCCGTATATAGAGTCTGTTTTGGAATGGCTTGTTTCTTCTTTATCTTCTGTCTACTGACCTTGAAAATCAACAACAGCAAAAGTTGTAGAGCTCATATTCACAATGGGTAAGTATTTTAGTCTTCTTGGGGATTGCTTTCTCCTTTCTTATGTTCTGGACAGTATTCCAGGATCCCTTCTATCCACCAGACACTGTGACTGCTCTTCTCCTAGTTGAAATAGTTGATTTAGGGGAAGGTGGAACTGATACTTCTTATCCACATGGTTGCCTAAAAGCTAGAATCTTATTTGTAACACCTGGCACCATGATGCGAAATTTAGTCAAGACAAAGAGTTTATTTCTTGTTCCAAGACCTTTTCCCAGGTCATTTCCGCCCCTGCAATGAAATGGTGTTTTGCACACTTGGAGGCTGCACTGAGTCTGTGTAATTATGGGAAAGGGCATTCTTCAAGTCACTCAATTACTTCCCCTCGATTAGGAGAGAACATTGGCCAATGGCAGAATCATGGATTGACGTGCTTACTTTCTAAGAAGTCCTTTGTCCTTGTTGAATGTCATTTAAATACATTTCCTCTTTTTCCCCCCCACTTCTAGCTTTTGGTTCTTTAAACTTCTGCTGTTGGGGGCCATGTGCTCAGGAGCTTTCTTCATTCCAGATCAGGACACCTTTCTGAACGGTACTAATGGGGGTATTTTGGGTACCTGTTTATTTTGCTTTTACCCATTTTGTCAAATTGCTCAGAAGCGCTGTCCATAGTACCTTTGATAGTTTGAGTTACTGATTTTCTTTTGGCTTCAAAAGAAATTATTGTCTTACGCGCCCATACTTTCTCCGCCATTGCCTATCTACCTCCCCTCTTCCTACCCACTTCCAGGCAGGGTGTAAGAGGACTTTGACACTCTGCTAGCCTGGGTGAGACCTTGTTCTTTCCAAGCACTGCACAGAAAACCCAGCAAGAGGGAGCACAGGGCTGTCAGCAGTTGAACGTCTGCTACAGCGATAGTGGGACAGGAAAAGCATCCTTCAGTCTGGTTTTAAACTTACCTTATGTGAAGCTCTAACATTGAATTATATTCTTTATTGCTAGAACCTGCCACAGTTCATTAATATGAAGCCTTTAATTGCAGCTGAAACAGGGGGTCCTTTTTCATGAGCGGAGGGAAAATCCTGAATTTCACTGGTTCAGGCATTTTGTTCAGCCCAAATGGATTCACTTTCCCAAGTAAGGTACTAAAAACATTTAGGCCAGGCGTAGTGGCTCACACTGGTAATCTCAGCATTTCGGAGGCTGAGGCGGGTGGATCACTTGAGGCCAGGAGTTTGAGACCAACCTGACCAACATGGGGAAACCTTGTTTCTACTAAAAATATAAAAATTAGCTGGGCATGGTGGTGTGTGCCTGTAATCTCAGCTACTCGGGAGGCTGAGACACGAGAATTGCTTGAACCCGGAAGGTGGAGGTTGCAGTGAGCTGAGATCGCACCACTGGATTCCAACTTGGGCGACAGAGTAGGACTTTGTCTCAAAAACTAAACAAAACCTCTAGATTGTATCAGTTTATAAGGAACAGCCATAATCTTTCATATAGTTATGTATCAGAGCCTACTTAGTTGTTTAGGGTCATACTTGTTTTTCATATGCTCCCTAAGTCTTGCTTTTACCTAAAATAATGTTAAAAGTTTTAAAATTTTCCACAGAGATTTCTTTTATGTATTAGAATGTATATTTAGAGGGAGAGGAGACCTAGAAACCCTCTGGTCCAGCTCAGTCTTTTTTCTTTTGGAGACAGAGTCTTGCTGTGTCGCCCAGGCTGGAGTGCAGTGGTGTGATCTCGGCTCACTGCAACCTCCACCACCCAGGTTCAAGTGATTTTTGAAGCCTGCCTCAGCCTCTTGAGTAGCTGGGATTACAGGGGCCTGCTACCATGCCTGGCAATTTTTTTTTTTTTTTTTTTTTTAGAAGAGACAGGGTTTTGCCATGTAGGCCAGGCTGGTTTTGAATTCCTGACCTCAAGTGATCGGCTCACCTCAGCCTCCCAAAGTGCTAGGATTTCAGGTGTGAGCCACCACACCCAGGCCCAGCTCAGTGGTTTTTACAGACAAGCTGGAAACCACGTGATGTGGTTTAGTCAAGGTAATGGCATCTTTGTGGCAGAGCCAGAAGTAGAGCCGAGTCCTTGTCCCCCTGTCTGAACCTTGTTTCCTTGCTGGTCGTCGTTGACTTTTTACCCAATAAAATTTGAACCTTTGATTTTTCTGGCAATATATGTTTGCTTTTAAGTTGTGGTTCATTGTGGATTTTGTGAATTGGGGCATCTGTTAGGATACCTGGCGGATGTAGCATGGAGGTTAAGCTTGGATACTTCAGGGTCAGACTGCCTGTGTTCAGATCCCAACTATACCATTTACTTACTGAGGTGCCGTCAACCTACATAGATTCTCAATTTTTCTCTTCTGTAAAGTGGGTGACATTTATAATAGTAATCCATATCTTATATGGTTGTGTGGGAATTAAGTGTGTTAGGTACACTTATCATCTAGTAAAAATCAGCTATGGTTATTCTCTTTGGAGTGAAATACAAGGAAAGGTTTCCTCATTGTGTTCTTCATGGTCTTTTGCAGCCTGGCGCTACGTGGGAGCCATCGGAGGCTTCCTCTTTATCGGCATCCAGCTCCTCCTGCTTGTGGAATTTGCACATAAGTGGAACAAGAACTGGTGTGTGTGCCTTTGTGGAAAGCTTCCTGTTAACACACAGAAAGTGCCCAGTTTTGATAAAGGCTGTACTCAGTCGCATCGCTAGGGATTTGCAGCTTTGTTTACACCAAATACAATGTTTGCTGTCACTTTCCCTTTATGCCTGTTTTTTGTGTACCTCTTCATTTACTTCTCTCCTTCATTTACTTCTCACTTTTTGACCCCCTGCCCCTACTCCCTCATTTGGGCTCTGAATCAACCAGTGGTATGAATTAGCCACACTCAACCCCCTACTTATACCTGTCAGTCTCAGGTTTTGGAGGTGGCTAAAAACTTGGGTAGCCTTCCTCTTAGTCTCCCGTCCTCATGAAATTTAAAACAAAAGTAAAAAGTGAACACAAAACTCAAACTTTGGAGCTGGAGATTCATATTCTGCAGAGTATGAGATGGAATAGTTGCCCCCCTTTAAAAAAATTTTTGGCCCAGGCATGGTGGCTCGTGCCTGTAATTCCAGAACTTTCAGGAGGCCAAGGCGGGAGGATTACTTGCGCCCAGGAGCTTGAGACCAGTGTGGGCAACATACTAAGACCTTGTATCTGTGAAAAAGTAGCTGGGCATGGTAGCACATGCCTGTAATCCCAGCTGCTTGGGAGGCTGAGGTGGGAGGATTGCTTGAGCCTGGTAGGTCAAGGCTTTGGTGAGCTGAGTTTGCACAACTGCACTCCACCCTGAGTAACAGATCAAGACCCTGTCTCAACAAAAAAGATTTTTTTTTTGGTTTCTTTTCATCTTCCCAAGAGGGGAAAAAGGACTCCTTCGTTAGGGAGATAGGTCGTCCTACCTTAGAAAGCCATCCTGTCTTTGAAAAAGGTAGACTCTTTATAAGTGCCTTGGAAGTTGAATTCATATCCTGAGCCAAATGGGAGAGGCCCAGCTACTAATAGCTAGTTTTATTTCTTGCTAAGCCACATAGAGAAAATAACTTGAGAAGGGCCCGGCCCTGGAGTTCTAAGGCCAAATTGATCCACTTTGTGATTCTGAACAAAGCACTTAACTGTTTTCTGCCTAACTTTTTTTACTTATAAAATATGAATAAAAACAACTACCTATTATACCCAATAAGGCTTTTGTTATTTTGCATATTTTATAGGAATTATTTTATTATTCTGAAATTTTAAAAATCGTAAGGGCCATGTGAATGTGAAGTTTATTTTTACCATGGACAAAACAAAATATACTGTCCAAATACTCTCAATATTTTTTATTCTGAATATGCTGTTCAACTTGGTAGTTGTTGTTTTCTTTCGGTTGTAAGGATCAATTCATGAGATACAGCTGTTGTTGGGGGGATGCATAAGTGTCATTTTACTCTTTGGTAAATATTGGATTAAGCACGGCCAAATATGAACAATTTTCAAATGGTTTACAGAACACTGCATAGTCATACAGGTAGCCCTGCAGATATGCTTGGCTATGTTTTAAGGTCCTGATCTCTATAATTATACAGATTTCTGGGTCTGAGTTGTGCTGTTGTGTAAGTTATTGTACAGTGTATGCATTTTGAGTTATCTGTGAGATCCAGTAATTTATGTTATGTTGTCCACTGGATCTTGTTTCGAGGTAGCAAAGTTTTCTTAAAGATGAGCCAAATGTGTGTCTATAATTGTATGTGACCCTGTTTTCTCAGTAGTCCAGAAGAAATACAAGAAGTTGGAAGTGAATTTTAATTGATCAAATATCACTCTTTCCATGATTATTCTGAATGTGCTTCCAATTGGAATTTTTTATTAGAAAATAAATTCATCATCCTAAAATTTTCACAAGTATACTTCAGATAGGGAACTTCATGGTAAAATATTAGCTAGTTTTCATCCTTAGTGCCTGATCTGCCCGTTAAATAGTAAGTCCCCTTGAGAACACTTGTGCTTCTTCACTCTGACTTTAATGTTTTGAATGATTCTGAATGCATTTCCTGGGACTAATTATTGATGCCAAGTTTTAGCATGCATTTTTGGAAGTTTGGTTGCTTTAAAAACTTTTAGAAACTCAGAATTACTTAAAAGCTCTGAAGCAAATAGTGTTGCTGTTATCCAAGCTTTGAGGCCTATATGCCAACAAAAATCCCTGTTGTCAATATGTTTATAGTTGTTTGTCTAAAATTAGGAATGAGTTAGAACGCTATTTTCCTTTAAATCTGGTAGTTTTTGGCTGTTTTTTTAACAGACTCTTGCTTGTAAGAATCTAGAAAACATGCTCATTGCTCTTGATAGAACAACTAAAGTACCTTTTCTTCCCTTTTTCATTTATCTCTTAGTAAACATCTTGAGAAATAGATGATCTTAAAAACAGTAGACTAGAAAGGCCATGGCCTGGAAACCAGGAGATGAAGACTTCGTGCACCTTTCTTTTCTTTTTCCTTTTTTTTTTTTTTTTTTTTGAGATGGGATCTCACCTTTATCCTCCAGACTGGAGTGCAGTTGTGTGATCATGGCTCACTGCAGCTTCAGTTTCTCAGGCTTAAGTAATTCTCTCACCTCAGCCCCGCAAGCAGCTGGGACTACAGGCATGTGGCACCACACTTGGCTAATTTCTTTCTTTTTTTTGTTGGTAGGGATGGGGTTTCACTATGTTGCCCAGGCTGATCTTGAAGTCCTGAGTTGAAGAGATCCTTCTGCCTCGGCCTCCCAAAGTACTGGGATGGCATTGTGTTCTGCTTCAGTGCCCCTTTTATGCTTGCTGTTTCACTGTAGGGCACATCAGCTGGCCCCTCTGACTTCAGTTTTCACACTTAAATAATCTGTTTGAACTAACTGGTGTGTTCTTTTTTTCCTTATTAGCTCAAGTTTTATGGTTTGCAGTGCCGATTCTCTATCAGAATTGAAACAAAGGGCTTTAGGTGCCAAGTGTAAAGACTTTCTTTGGATTTTTAATGTGATGGGAGCACCAGAGGGCCTTAGAAAGGAAAGAATATAATCTGTTTTAAGTCAAGACAGGTGAGAGGGAGTCAGATGCAAATAAGGAGGTCAGGGGGAGACAATCCAGGGTAAAGAGGAGTAGTCTGGAATTAAGTGGTAGCGGGAGCTGGATCCTCCTATGTTCTGAAGCTGGCTCTGGGTAGAGGTGGGTGGGGGAGGGGAGAGAAGCAAGAGGCTTCCAGAGTGACTGCAGTTCTTTTTTTCATCTCCCTCCCTCCCTACCTCCTTTCCTTCCTTCCATCCTTCCTTTTTCCTCTTCCCCTCCCCCTCCCCCTTTCCCCAACAATGGGAAGATGGAATTGCGTTTTCTGAGATTGGAATGATTGCATAATAGCAGGTTTGGGAGATGGAGGAATGGGGGGTGTGAATATGAGGAAGTAGCCTCAGCCTGGATGTGCTGTTTGAGATGCCAATTAGACCTTCAAGTGGAGACATTAAATGAGCAACTGGATAATGTAAGTGACGTTCAGGGGAAAGGTTAGGGTTGAAGATTTAATTTTGGGACGAACTGTAAACATAAATTAACTATAAGAAAATCCTTCGTATTCTAGTAACATAACCAAAAAGACTAGTGAACAAAAGCGTTGGTCCTCTCCCACCTACAAGCTAGTCAGCAGTGTTTACCTTTTATACATAATTTATGCTGTCTCCCCATTATCGATTATTATTTGCTCTTGGTTGTTTTATTTTTCCTTTTTAAAATCCCATTTTCTCTCATTTCCTTTGTGTGCCTTTTATGTTAGAATAATTCTGAGGTCATTGGAGTGTCTTGTCTGGCAGAGTTTCAGGAATATGACGGTCATTATCATTTTGGCCTTTCCTCCCTATTTTCTTTGTTTCTGGCTGCAGGAACTTTTTCTTCATTAAAACATTTTAGCTGCATTGCTTGAACACTTTCCAGTTTTGTGAGGGCATAAAGCAAGTTGCCTTTTCTGTGACGTTTGGGAGAATGTGGTTACAAAGAGCAATTTAATCATAAGGCAGATGACAATGATTCATTCAGTTCATTCTGCCTGTTCTTGTGTCCTCTTCATTTAGCAGTTATAGATACTTTTCTTTGTTCTAAACAATTTCTTTTTGTGTGTGTGAGATAGGGTCTTGCTCTGTTGCCCAGGCTGGAGTGCAGTGGCATGATCTGGGCTTACTGCAACCTTTGCCTCTGGGGTCCAAGCGATTCAGCCCCCCAAGTAGCTGGGATTACAGGCATACACCACCATGCCTGGCTAATTTTTGTATTTTTGGTAGAGACAGGGTTTCACCCTGTTGGCCAGCCTAGTCTCAAACTGCTAGCCTCATGTGATCCGCCCTCCTTGACCTCCCAAAGTCCTGGGATTACAGGTGTGAGCCACCATGCCCAGCCTTATTCTAAACAATTTCTATAGATTTAAATCACCACTTATTTCTCTTATTTTTTATTAATAGAGACAGAATCTTGCTCTCATTGCCCAGGCTGGAGTGCAATGGCACAATCTTGGCTCACTGCAACCTCCACCTCCAGAGCTTAAGTGATTCTCCTGCCCCAGCCTCCTAAGTAGCTGGGATTACAGGTGCCCACCACTGCACCTGACTAGTTTTTGTGTTTTGAGTAGAGACAGGGATTCACCGTCTTGGTCAGGCTGGTCTTGAACTCCTTACTTCAGGTGATCTGCCTGCCTCGGCCTCCCAAATGTTGGGATTACAGGCATGAGCCACTGCATCCAGCTCATTTAGTTTTTTAAATTGTACATCCAATTACTCTTTTCCTGACTTATTTTATTCTCCTTTTTTTTAATTGGCATATTAAAATTGCACATATTTATAGGGTACATTTTGACGTTTTGATACATATATAGTAATCAAATCAAGGCAGTTGGCTATTCATTACTGCATGTATTTGTCATCTTTTTCTTTCTTCCCTTTTTTTTTTTTTTTCTCTGTTTTTAAAGAGACAGGGTCTCACTCTGTGGCACAGTCATACCTCACTGCAGCCTTGAACTCCTAGGCTTGAGAGAGCTTCCTGCCTCAGCCTCCCAAAAAGCTAGCAAATTAGCATGCCTGGCTAATTTTTTGTGTTTTTTGTTTTGTTTTGGTTTTTGGTTTTTGTAGATGGGTCTTGCTCTGTTGACCAGGCTGTATCATTTCTTTGTGTTGAGAACCTTCAAAAGCCTCTCCTAGCTGTTTTGTAGTAAACAATACCTTACTGCTAAACATCATTACCCTACCATGCAATTGATCACCAGAACTTATTCCTATATAACTTTTTTTAATGTCAAATTTTCTTCACTATTTTAGAGAAGCAGTGCAGTTACAGATCCTCCTCTCAGTACAGGGAATAAAGAGGTGAGGTCAGCCATTCTGGCTCTGAGTAAAGCTGATCCTCTTTTCTCCCTAAGAAGATGCCATCCACAAGAACTGTTGGCAATACTTTGTTTTTAAAAGTGTGTTATTGGCCGAGCGTGGTTGCTCACGTCTGTAATCCCAGCACTTTGGGAGGCCGAGGTGGGTGGATCACAAGGTCAAGAGATCGAGACCATCCTGGCCAATGGTGAAACCCCGTCTCTACTAAAAATACAAAAAAATTAGCCAGGCGTGGTGGCACGCGCCTGTGGTCCCAGCTACTCGGGAGGCTGAGGCGGAAGAATCGCTTAAACCCAGGAGGCGGAGGTTGCAGTGACCCGAGATTGCGCCACTGCACTCCAGCCTGGTGACAAAGCAAGATTCCATCTCAAAAAAAAAAGTTTATTATTATTTTTAAAAATTTAGAGAGGGTCTCACTCTTGCCCAGGTCGGAATGCGGTAGTACAATCATGGCTCATAGCAGCCTTCAACCCTCCGGGCTCAGGTGATCCCCCCACCTTAGTCTCCCAAGTAGCTGGAACTACAAGTATGTGCCACCACACCCAGCTAAGTTTTCTTTTTTTTGTAGAGATGAGGTTTTGCCGTGTTGCCCAGGCTGGTCTTGAACTCCTAGCCTCAAGTGATCTGCCCGCTGGGCCTCCCAAAGTGCTGGGATTATAGGTGTGAGCCACCTCGCCCGGCAGCACTTTGGAGTAGAGACTATGCCACTTCGGGGCTCCGTGTTTATGGAGAAAACTTGGAGAAGCCCCGTGAAGAGCCACTTTTTCATCTTGCCAAAAACTGTTACAGGGTGGTCCACAGTCAGAATAGAGAAGCTAGAATAAAGTCTGTAGGTAGCTAAAGGAAATAAAGCATTTCAGGACTGCCCAAACTCATTCTACCAAAAGGAGAGTTAAGCCTGGAGACAGTCACGTGACACTGCTGCCCTCCCACCCCCCCCCCATAGATAGCTGTGACTTCCCAACCTTGTGTCAAAGCACTAGACAGTAGCTAGACCTCTACAGAAGGCCGAAGGCCTCATGCATCCCAGATGACTGCCCTCAAATTGCTCATAAGTAAATTCTCTGCTGGCCTCTTAACCTTTCAAGCTGTGTATCTTCCCATAAAAAGGACATGTTAACTATAAGTTTAGGTCTGTGATCTAAGTCTAGCTCCTTGTCCATGGAATTGCAGTCTATTACATTTCACACTGACAATGCCCACTGCAAGCTTATCATCCCAGGTGCAGAACAAAGACAGGAGAGCAGTCATTCCTCTGCCTGCCCTGAGACTATATAATTAACTAACTCTTCCTTCACTCCCTTTTAAAATGTTTATCATATCTCTTGTGTAGCAGAGTTTATTGGGCGCTAATTAAAATCTCAGGAGAGTGTCAGGTTTGCCTCACCGCCTGCCCCCCTTTTCCTGCATGCCTTTTCCCTTTTAAATAAATGGGTAAATACTGAGCCTTCTGCAACCTCCTTGGGAGCACTGGCCACAAAGGATTCTGTGACTTGTATGTTTTTGGGTGCGCCCTCAAACCTCTGGCTCAGTAAACCTCGACTGACTAAGACTCTTGCCTTAGTCTCTCATTTGGGTTGACATTATTCAGTTTAATTGATGAATGCATTTGTGGCAGAAAGGGGAATTCTCTCAGTGTTGAGAGAAAATTCTAAGCTTGAGCCAAGAAGTTTCCATATTTACCAGAACCTTCTAGCATTGATAGAGCATAATCCCTGCTAAAACAATGGGTCTTCTGGGCAGCTGGGTAGCAGTGCCTGTGGCCTGATGACATTAGTTACTGCCTGAGGGATGGTGAATGTGATCAGAGAATGGTGGGCTTCATTGACTTGTCTTCTCTCCCCTCCCTCTTACCCACTTCCTGGAGAAACAGGACAGCAGGCACGGCCAGTAACAAGCTGTGGTACGCCTCGCTGGCCCTGGTGACACTCATCATGTATTCCATTGCCACTGGAGGCTTGGTTTCGATGGCAGTGTTTTACACACAGAAAGACGGCTGCATGGAAAACAAAATTCTGCTGGGAGTGAACGGAGGCCTGTGCCTGCTTATTTCATTGGTAGCCATCTCTCCCTGTGTCCAAAATCGTAAGCATGTTTTTTTCCATTCTTCCTTATTTATATGTTTCCTAAGTGTCTTTGAGCAAACCCAGTGGGTTGTTTTTTTCTTTTTTTGGAAACTAGTGTATTCCTTAACTTACTGTGGATGTGTCAGCAGTAGGCAAGGTGGGACTCCACTCTCTTCATATCTCACACTCGAGCTGTGATAGCCAAGCATTTCTCATGTCAGAAAGACCTGAACTTAACGAAGTCAATGAATAGGAAGATAACACCTTTGCTAAATAATGTACCACAAGGAGCCTTTAAATGGAAATGCCTTCCATATATGTCAAGCTCGGTTGTTTATGAGCTTGCCTACAGTCTCTGTGTAAAAGTTGAATGAGAGAGCCACATAAGTTTTACAACTCTGTGTAAAAGTTGAATTAGCCAGGCATGGTGGCGGGTACCTGTAATCCCAGCTACTTGGGAGGCTGAGGCAGGAAAATCACTTGAGCTCGGGAGGCGGAAGTTGCAGTGAGCCGAGATTGCACCACTGCACTCCAGCCTGGGCAACAAGAGTGAGACTCTGTTCAAAAAAAAAAAAAGAAAGCCTAAATGAAAAAAATTAAAGTGCTTGTAGTTTATATAAATATTAATTAAAAAAAATTTTTTTAATTAAAAATCTGGGGTCATCCTTCATTCAAGTCTGTGGACAGTGTGGGCTGGCCCACGTGCTACCCTTCCTCAGACCCATGTTCTTCCTCAGTGAAGTCAGTGGAAACATGTGAGCCCGACCTTGCTCATGGTTATTTCAAAGCCGGAAGGAAGAGACAGTGGGATTTGAAAGTGCTATATGAAGTATAAGTGTGAACTGTCATTTATAAACTACTCTTGATTTCTTAAACCACGATAGTGTCTTTGGGCTTACAGAGGGAGATGTCCCTGGTCTGATATTTTCTGTGGGCATCGGACCCTGTGCGTGATGAAAATGCACATGACATTCAGATTCTAGGTAGGAAAATACAGCCAATGCATCTGCAGCCCCCTTGAATCCTTTCTGAAATAGTGGTTTAAAAGGCAACTAGTGGCCAGGCGTGGTGGTTCCTGCCTGTAATCCCAGCACTTTGGGAGGCTGAGGCAGGCGGATCGTTTGAGGTCAGGAGTTCAAGAGCAGCCTGGCCAACATGGTGAAACCCTGTCTCTACGAAAAATGCCAAAAAAAAATATTAGCCAGTTGTGGTGGTGCACGCCTGTAGTCCCAGCTACTCGGGAGGCTGAGGCAGGAGAACCTGGGCGGTGGAAGTTGCAGTGAGCAGAGATCGCACCACTGCACTCCAGCTTGGGTGACAGAGGAGACTTCATCTCAAAAAAAAAAGAAAAAAAAAGGGCAACTAGTAGCAAATAATTTGTTTTTCTCTACTAAAAATTTTAAGTTCATTATTGAAATTCAGAGTATTATTCTCTAGTCCTTTTAATTGATCAGTAAAGAGTTCCTAGAACAACATGATATTCAGATTAACATCTTTGAGTTAAATCCTACCTTTTGAAATAGGGATAACATTTTGAAATATTTGGTTTAATATCATTAGATGCTAAGGAAAATCTTATTCCCATGCCAAAGAGCAACATTATAACAGGGTCTATTTTATATCTTTATTGATAATTAGAATTTAATAATGATAATTTTGGAAACAAATTTGACCAAAGGGAAGACTAAGTAAAACTGCATCCTTTTATGTCAGTAAGTGGTCAAAAATTTCGCAGAGGGGGGGAAAAATAGAGAGAGATCCCTTATCACATCCTGTTTACTCTGAAGGATCTGAACCCTTAGTTTACTTGAAATATTGTAACTTTCAAAAAAATAACTAATGGCTTGTGAAGTTTCAGAGAAAAAGGAACACTTGTATACACTGTTGGCGGGAATGTAAATTACTTCAACCATAGTGGAAAGCAGTCTGGCAATTCCTCAAGACCTAAAAATAGAACTATCATTAGACCCAGCAATCTCATTACTTGCTATATACCCAACAAAATATAAATGGTTCTCTCATAAAGACACAGGCACATGTATGTTCATTGCAACACTATTCAGAATAGCAAAGATGTGGAATCAACCTAAATGCCCATCACTGAATAAAGAAAATGTGGTACATATACACTATGGAATACTATGTAACCATAAAAAGGAAAGAGATTATGTCCTTTGCAGGAACGTGGATGGAGCCTGGAGGCCATTATCCTTAGCAAACTAACACAGGAACAGAAAACCAAATACCACATGTTCTTGCTTAAAAGTGAGAGCTAAATGATGAGAACAATGGGACACATAGAGGGGAACAACATACATTGGGGCCTGTCAGAGGGTGGAGGGTGGGAGGAAGAAGAGGATCAGGAAAGATAACTAATGGGTACTAGGCTTAATACCTGGGTGACAAAATAATCTGTGTAACACACCCCCATGACAAGTTTATCTTTACAACAAACCTGCACATATACCCCCAAACCTAAAATAAAAGTTAAAAATAAATAAATAACCTTGAAGTCCTTCTCCCAATGAATGTTGAACCCCATAGCCTTCCTCTTTAGCCAAGAGCAGTTCTTGTATTCTCTTCCCAAAAGCTTTTTCTCCATTGACAGGTAAGAGCTTTTTGCCCTGTCATAGACTGTAGTGTGTGAAGACCTTGTAGAATCCAGAATATGTCCACTGTGAAACCTGGTTTCTCACTTACTCCCCTCCCCAACAAAGCTATGTGGCTTTATCAACATTGATGGTAATTTTGTTTCTGATCTTGTGATTTAAGAACTAATGTTATAAACCCACGGAGACTAGTTAGTGTATTTAAGTATAGCCATAGGCTTGATAAAATATTGGTAGAGAAGTTGGCAGAACCTGACATCTTTAAAATAGCAATGTTCAGCTCAGTGTATAACTCTGTCCCCCTTAATATCTTTTTGGTTATATCTGAGAAACATATTACTTTTTTTCCTCTTTTCTTTATTTTAAAGGTAGATGCTCAAGTTTGAGGACTGTCATGGGGACTGTCTGGTTTTTTTTTTAGGCATGTGCTTTCTTTTTCTTCAAATTAAAACCTGTTTTCTGTCTGTCTCTTGTCGTTTTTCAGGACAGCCACACTCGGGGCTCCTACAATCAGGGGTCATAAGCTGCTATGTCACCTACCTCACCTTCTCAGCTCTGTCCAGCAAACCTGCAGAAGTAGGTAAGCCAGCCTGTTAGGGGACTTGTGTGTGCAGTGTAAATATTTTCATTCATGGAGGAATGAGCTATTGTTTACATATGGGAGATGCCATGGAGATAGAGAGCAGAAGGATGGTTACCAGAGGCTGAGAAGTTTGGGGGAGGTTTGTGAGGAGGTTGGGATGGTTAATAGGTACCAAACAAAAATTAAAAAGAATGAATAAGACCTAGTATTTGATAGCACAATAGGATGACTGTAGTCAAATTTAATTGTACATTTAAAAATAACTGAAAGAGTATAATTGGATTGTTTGTAATGCAAAGGATGAATGCATGAGGGGATGGGTACTCCATTTTACATGATGTTATTGTTACGTGTTTCATACCTCTATTAAAACGTCTCGTGTACCCCTTAAATACATACACCTGCTATCCACAAAAATTACATCAAAAAATAAAAACAAATATTAGAAATGTACTAAATCACAGTAGAGAGATGATCTAGGCTTTTTCATGAAAAAAGTCTTTAACTTGAGTTATGAAAAGGAAAATTCCCTTTTTCGATTCTTCCTGGTGTGTAGGACAGACAGGAACAAGGGTTTGGCTGTGGAGTTTGCTTTTGGGCCTAAATAACCTCTTAATTTAGTTGGTTATTTCTTTTTTTTTTTTTTTCTGACTATAGTAGTGGAACAGAGAGTAGAAAGAACGTGGGGGAGTGGGGAGCGGGGACCAGGATCTGAGCCCGGATCTATGATTTGCTAGCTATGTGACCTCGAACCACTCGTCTTAAATGACATTTATTTACAGAGACAACAGAATATAGTGATTAGAGCATGAACTTTGAAGTTGGACTGAGTAACTTGCAGAAACTTACTTACCTCTCTATTACTTTTGTGATATATAAATGTAAATACACGCACATACATACATACACATAAGCATATATAAATGTATGTTTGGATATATTTGAGCTTATGTAAGTCAAATAAATGTAGTCTCTAAGAAAATTGACGTTATTTCCTCTTTTAAGTTTGGAAAGCTAGCGCAATGATAATTCTGAAAGTGTTAGCATACACAGATACTATGTATGGGCTTGCCCTTACACTCATTGTTAGTGGAAAGTAATACAAGTGGAGGTCTTAACAGTATTACCTGTCCTGGATTTTATTTTATTTTTTCACAGTATGTTTCTCCATGAAGGCCTATATTTTATTTTATTTTTAATACTCTATCTTGACTCTGTAAGTTTACTTAAATTTAGTCTCTTTAAGGCCTTCTTTTATGACTGTTTATATATTAATTTCTGGTTTTAACTTAATGGGATTTTTATTTACAACATTTTTTAAATGGCAAGTATCACTTAAAAACAGAAAAAAAGGCTGAGCATGGTGCTCATGCTTGTAATCTAGGGACCTTGGGAGGCTGAGGCAGGAAGATTGCTTCAGGCCGGGAGCTGAGACCAGCCTTGGCAACGTGGCATTTCTACCAAAAAAAGAAAAAGTTATTTTAAATTTTAAATGCTCTTTTTAAAAAATAGCCCAAGAATAAAGATTTGTGAAACCACAGCATACACAGGGAAGTTTATAACATTAAGTGCCTACATCAAAAAAACAGAAAGCTCACAAATTAACAATGTTAACATTGTACCTGGAACTTGATTTTCTTGTTTGTTGATGATATGATTCTATAGCTAGCAGAACAAAAGAAATAACAAAGATTGGCTGGGCATGGTGGCTCACACCTGTAATCCCAGCACTTTGGGAGGCTAAGGCAGGCAGATCATGAGGTCAGGAGATCAACACCATCCTGGCCAACATGGTGAAACCCTGTCTCTACTAAAAATACAAAACTTAGCTGGGCATGGTAGCACATGCCCATAATCCCTACTCAGCTACTTAGGAGGCTGTGGCAGGTGAATCGCTTGAACCGGGGTGTTGATGGTTACAGTGAGCCAAGATCACACCACTGCACTCCAGCCTGGCAACAGAGCAAGACTGTCTCAAAAAAAAAAAAGAAAAGAAAAGAAAAGAAAAATTACAAAGATGAGGGCTGTGTGAGGTGGCTCATGCCTATAATCCCAGCACTTTGGGAGGCTGAGGCTGGCAGATCTCTGGAGCCCAGGAGTTTGAGACCAGCCTGGGCAACATGACAAAACCTTGTCTCTACAAAAAATACAAAAAATTAGCCAGGCATGGTGGCGCATGTCTGTAGTCCCAACTACTCTAGAAGCTGAGGTGGGAGGATCACTGGAGCCCCAGAGGTTGAGGCTGCAGTGAGCTGTAAGCTCTGATTGCACCGCTATACTCTACCCAGGGAAACAGAGTGGGACTTTGTCTCAAAAAAAAAAAAAAAAAAAGCCATCAGGAACTAAATGAAATAAAGACCACCCTCCCCCTCAAAAAAAACCCCGTGAGAAAAATACAGAGGATCAACAAAACAAAACAAAAGTTGGTTTGTTGAAAAGATACACAAAATTGATAAGGTCCTAGGCTAACCAAGAGGAGAGAAGAGCAAATCAACAAAATTAGAAATGAAAAAGGAAAAAAAATCACAATAATGCCACAAAAGCACAAAAGATCATTACAGACTATTATGAACATCCATAATACTTACAAACTAGAAAACCTAGAGGAAATGGATAGATTTCTGGAAAGCAAGAAAGAATAGAAATCCTAAACAGGCCAGTAATGAGTAGTAATATTGAATCAGTGATTTAAAAATATCTTCCAGTAAGAAAAAGCCCAGGACCAGATGGAGTCATAGCCAAATCCTACCAAACATATAAGGGAGAACAAACACCAATCCTCCTGAAATTGTGCCAAAAAATGGAAGAGGAGAGAACTCTCCCTGACTCATTATACAAGGCCAGTATCACCCTGATAACCAAAACCAGACAACAACACAACAAAAAAGAAAATTACAGATCAATACCCCTGATGAACATAGATGGAAAAATCTTCAACAAAATTACTAGCAAACAGAATGCAATAGTACATCGAAAGATAATACACCATGATCAAGTGGGTGTTATACCATAGATGCAAGAATGGTTCAACATATGCAAATCAATAAATATGATACATTATATGTTACATATTATATAAACAGAATTAAGGATAAAAACCATATGCTCATTTCAATAGATGCAGAAAAAGCATTTGTTAAAACTCAGCATCTCTTCATGGTTAAAAAAAAAACTTTCAATAAACTAGGAATATAACTTAAATTAGTAAATAGAAAGAATACAGCTTAAAATAATAAAGGTCGTATATGACAGACCCACAGCTAACATCATACTGAGTGGGGGGACATGGGAAACATTCCTTTTGAGAACTGGACTAAGACAAAGGGGCCTGCTTTCACCATGCCTATTCACCATAGTACTACAAGTCCCAGTTGGGGCAGTCAGGCGAGAGGAAGAAATAAAAGGCATCCAAACTGGAAGAGAGGAAGTCAAATTGTCTTATTTGTTGATGATACGATTCTATAGCTAGAAAACCTGAAAGGCTCCACCAAAACACTCTTAGATTGAATAATGAATTTAGTAATAATGCAGTATACAAAATCAACATAGAAAAATTAGTAGTGTTTTGGCCGAGTGCATTGGCTCACGCCTATAATCCCAGCACCTTGGGAGGGCAAGATGAGTGGATCATTTGAGGTCAGGAGTTCGAGATCAGCTTGGCCAACATGGTAAGACCTCATCTCTATCAAAATTACAAAAATTAGCCGGGTGTGGTGGTGCCCATGTCTGTAATCCCAACTACTTGGGAGGCTGAGACAGGAGAATCACTTGAACCTGGGAGGTGGAGGTTGCAGTGAGCTGAGATCATGCCACTGTACCCAGCCTGGGCAACAGAGTGAGACTCTGCCTCAGGAAAAAAAAAAAACTAGTAGTGTTTCTATACACTAATAATCATCTAGCAGAGAACCAAATCAAGAAGGCAGTCCCATTTACAATAGCTACAAAAAGTAAAAATAACTAGGAATAAATTAAGGAGGTGAAAGATCTTTACAATGCAAACTACAAAACACTGATGAAAAAAACGAAAGGGAGGGTACATGTGTAGTGGCATATGCCTGTGGTCCTAATACTTTGGGAGGCCAAGGTGGGAGGATGGCTTGAGGCCAGGAATTTGAGACCAGCCTGAGCAACATAGCAAAACCCTCTCTACAAAAAATTTACAAATTAGCTGGGTGTGGTGGCATGCACCTGTAGTTCTAGCTATTTATGGGGATGAGGTGGGAGGATCACCTGAGCCCAGGAGTTTGAGGTTACAGTGAGCTATGATCAGGCCACTCCAGACTGGGTGAAAGAGCAAGACCATGTCTCAAAAACAAAGTGGGGAGGGGGATGCAAGCAAATGGAAAGACATCGCATGCTCATGGATCACAATAATCGATATTATTAAAATGACCATATTGCCTAAAGCAGTCTTACAGATTCAGTGCTATCCCTATCAAAATACCAATGATATTTTTCACAGAAAAAGAAAAAACAATCCTAAAATATGTATGGAAACAACAGAGCCAGAATAGCTAAAGCAATTCTAAGCAAAAAGAACAAAGCTTGGAGGAGTCACACTTCAAAGCTGGAGGAATCCTGACTTCAAATATGCTACAAAGTACAGTAAGCAAAACAGCATGGTGTTTGTATAAGAATAGATCCATGTAACAGAATAGAGAATGCAAAAGTAAAAACACATATTTACAGCCATCTGTTCTTTGACAAAGTTGACAAAAATATAACACTGAGGAAAGGATAACCTTTTAAATAAGTGGTCCTGAAAAATTTGGATTTCCATATGCTGAAGAATAAAACTGAACCTCTGTTTATCCCTGTCTCTCTTCACATACAAAAAATCAACACAAGATAGGTTAAAGACTTACATGTAAGGCCTCCAACTATAAAAATACTAGAAGAAAACCTAGGAAAACCCTTCTGGACATTGCCCTAGGCAAAGAATACATGACTGAGACCTCAAAAGCACAAATAACAAAAACAAAACCAGACTAATGGACCTGTGTTAATCTAAGCAGCTTCTGTACAGCAAAAGGAATAATCAACAGAGTGAAGAGACAACCTGCAGAATCAGAGAAAATACTTGCAAACACTGTCTGATAGGGGAGCAATATGCAGAATTTGTAAGAAACTCAATTCAATAACAAAAAAACCAGCAAATAATCCCATTAAAAAGTGGTCAACCTGGGTGTGGTTATTCCTCAAGGATCTAGAAATGGAAATTGCATTTGACCCAGCAATCCCTTTACTGGGTATATACCCAAAGGACTATAAATTGTTCTGTTATATAAATACATGCACACGTATGTTCACTGTTTACAATAGCAAATACCTTGAACCAACCCAAATGCCCATCAATAGTAGACTGGACAAAGAAAATGTGGCACATACACAGCCATGGAATACTATGCAGCCATAAAAAATGATGAGTTCGTGTCCTTTGTAGGGACATGGATGAGTCTGGAAACCATCATTCTCAGCAAACTGACACAAGAACAGAAAATCAAACACCACATGTTCTCATTCATAGGTGGGTGTTGAACAATGAGAACACATGCACACAGGGAGGGGAGCATCACACACTGGGGTCTGTTGGGGGATGGGGGGCTAGTGGAGGGACAGCAGGGGGTGGGGAGGGTGGGAGGGATAACGTGGGGAGAAATGCCAGGTATAGATGATGGGGGGATGGAGGGAGCAAACCTCCTTGCCATGTATGTACCTATGCAACATTCCTGCATGATCTGCACTTGTACCCCAGAAACTGTAGTGCAATTTTAAAAAAGTGGTCAAAGGACATGAATAGTCATTTTTTTTTTTTCCTAAAGAAGACATATAAATGGCCAACAGGCATATGAAACAAAATCCTCAACATGGCTAATCATCAGAGAAATGCAAATTAAAACCACAACAAGATACCATTTCACACCAGTCATAATGGCTATTATTATAAAAGACAAAAAGTAACATATTGGCAAGAATGGAGAAACAAGAACACTTAAACTGTTGATGGGAATGTAAATTAGCATAGCTTTTATGGGAAACTGGAGATTTCTCAGAGAACTAAAAATGGAGCTACCATTTGATCCAGCAATCCCACTACTGGGTACCTATGAAAAGGAAAATAAATCATTATGTCAAAAAGATACCTGCACCTCTGTGTTTATCACAGCACTGTTCATAATAGCAAAGATAGGGAATCACCCTAAGTGTCCATCAATAGATGATTGGATAAAGAAAATGTGATACACACACACACACACGAATACTATTCAGCCATAAAAAAAGAATGAAATCCTGTCATTTATAGCAACATGGATGGAACCGGAGGCCATTATCTTGAGTGAAACAAGCAGACACAGAAAGACAAATACTTGCATGTTCTCACTTTTAAGTGGGAGCTAAATAATGTGTACACATGGATATGAGGGTGGAATGATAGACAGTATAGACCAAACATAGGAAGGAGGGAGGGGATGAATGGTGAGAAATTACTTAATGGATACAATATGCGTTATTTGGGTGATAGATACACTAAAAGCCAAGACTTCACCGTTATATAATCTAGCCATGTAAAAAAGTTTACTCTTGTACCCCATAAATTTATACAAATAATAAAAGATTCCTTAAAGTGCAGCATACACAATTATGTTTACTGTTTCAAGTACAAATACCAGTCATAATTTTAGTCTAACTTAAAACACTTAAAATATGCATGTTTGTAAGTGGTTTCTAGAGTATTATTTTAAGTTAATTGCTTTGGTGGCAAAGTTGGCAGTCAGACCTAGGTTGGGTATTCCAAGTGGAAGCCTCCATGTTAGGTAAAAGGTAAATTACCACTGATAGTTAACATTATAGGAATCTTTGTTAGGTAGTGTTTGGAATAACTCAGTTTTTCCTCTGCTTTCACACTGCGACACTCAACACAGAAGGTTTCTGTGACACTAAAATATGTGGAGATTTCTCCCCACCAGCAGGCAGGCAGTAAGTTCCTCAGTGGACATCAGTTGGGTATCCTCCAGTCCAGTTCGGATGCTCTACCTGGAGGTGAAGTCAGATCCCACAGATTGAAGGCTCAGTTCCACAGAACAGCCCTGCCATTCCCACTGGTCACAAGTCTGGCCCTCAAGAACTTCTGACCAACAGGCTTCAAGTTGGGGCTCCCACAGTTACCCCTTCTTTGGGGTGATTTAATTTGATGGAATGGCTCACAGAACTCAGGAAATACTTTACTGATTTATTACAAAGGATATTTTAAAGAATACAAGTAAACAGGCAGGTGAAAAGATATATAAGGCAAGATCTGGAAGGGTCCCCAGCTTCTGTCTCCATGGAGTTGGGGTGGCTGGCTTCCTATCGTGTGGATGAGGTTCTTGTTCACCTTCCTGTAAGCGTCCAAGTTATATGCAAGTAAACGCAGATGAAGACCAAATAGATATTTTATAATATCCTACCTCTAACATTTAAAAAAAGATCCAGAGTTATACACAGAAAGATATACACAGTTATACACAGAAAGTTATGCACAGAAAGATAACACGATTATCATATCACTTAGAGCAAAATAACTTCTCAACTGGGTTAGGAGCTATTGTTCGCTGTTGATTAGCCTCAGCACTGCTTGGTATCTGCACCCTACCTCTCTTTAGGGGCTGCTGCCCCCTCAACTGAAAAATGCACCTGACTTGTCTTCTTACTATTGTAACTGAGCGAGTGTGAAATCACCACTGAGACAAAGACTAGGCCAAATTACAGGGTCTTTATTGCTGGCGGCCACGGAGGACTGGTGTCTCTCTAACCTGCGGCCCCAAAAGGAGGGTGTCAAGACCTTTTATGCCTGTAAACCACCTCCTGGGCGGGGGTGGGGGCGAGGGGCTTTGGGCATTCCGAGGGTCAGGGGACTTTGGACATTCCGTAAACCACTTCCTGGGCGGGGGTAAGGGTGAGGGGCTTTGGACATTCCGAGGGCCAGGGGACTTTGGAGATTGCAATTGTCACTTAAGTGGTTCACAGAAGTCAAGATAAGCGTTAGTTTACACATTGTCTGAGTAGGGTGGAAATTACAGACCTTAGTTACTTATTACAAGTCTTAAAATGGCGCAGGGGCCAAAATGGTGTTGGTTTGGACTGCTTGCCTGTCACATTAGGGTTACAGAGAGCAGTTTCAACAGAAAGCCTAGGTATGGTTGAGGTATACAGTTGATGGGGCAATTACCATGTCACATTACTGTTGTTTGAATAGTACTGAAAATGAGCAAGACTCTCTCCTTAGGCCCTGGATCTGTTTGAGCCCCATGGCACTGAGCTGGAATCTGAGAGTCTTGTTCCTAGCGTGTGCTGATGTGGGAGAATGGTTCTTTGAAATAGCAGAAAACCAGTCTGCATGGAAACAGCCTGTAGAGTAGTTTCCAGTGATACGTGTTCACTCTTCTAAGGAGGTACACCACAGCTCTGAATTTTCCCAAAATTAGTGCTTCTGTGAGTTACAAATGGGCTTTCTGTTTGACTATGATGACTTTGTTTTTTCTTTACAAGTTCTAGATGAGCATGGGAAAAATGTTACAATCTGTGTGCCTAACTTTGGTCAAGACCTGTACAAAGATGAAAACTTGGTGACCATACTGGGGACCGGCCTCTTAATTGGATGTATCTTGTATTCATGGTAAGTCTTGGGAGTTACTCAAGGCCATTTTTACAGACTTTGGAATTATAGGAAAAGAATCAAAATAACTTTCAGTAGCTGTGAGGCTGCAAAAACAAACACCATTTGAGGAAGGGGGAAAAACAGCCACAAGTGAAAAGGTGAAGAGCATGACCTCTAAATACTTGAGCTTCGTTTACCTTACTTGTTTTTATTTGGGGTAAATAAGGCAAATATATGGTATGTTGCAGCACCATTGCCTAAGATGGTTGAATGGTAGTTTGCTACACCCTTACTGGAAGGCAGGGGAGCACACAGTGAGGAAGAGATAGAATGTGCCAGAATGTCCTGGCAGTTAGCTTGCCTGCCTGCCTTCCTCCCTCCCTCCCTCTGTTGCCCAGGCTGGAGCACAGTGGTGAGATCTTGACTCACTGCAACCTCTGCCTCCCTGCAACCTCTGCCTCCTGGGTTCAAGCGATTCTTCTTCCTCAGCCTCCCAAGTAGTTGGGACTACAGGCATGCGTCACCCTGTCTGGCTAATTTTTGTATTTTTAGTAGAGATAGGGTTTTACCATATTGGCCAAGCTGGTCTTGAACTCCTGACCTTGTGATCTGCCCGCCTTGGCCTCCCAAAGTGCTGAGATTACAGGTGTGAGCCACCGCGCCTGGCCCTGTTTTGAGATGCAGTTTCACTCTTGTTGACCAGGCTGGAATGCAATGGTGCGATCTTGGCTTGCTGCAACCTCCGCTTCCTGGGTTCAAGCGATACTCCTGCCTCAGCCTCCTGAGTACCTGGGATTACAGGCATGCACCACCACGCCAGGCTAGTTTTATATTTTTGGTAGAGACAGGGTTTCTCCATGTTGGTCAGGCTGGTCTCAAACTCCCAACCTCAGGTGATCCACCCACCTCGGCCTCCCAAAGTGCTGGGATTACAGGCATGAGCCACCGTGCCCAGCCTGTCCTGGCAGCTTTCTCATCCAAAGGAAATAGCTTTGTTCTGCTGTTGATGGAGAGTACTAAGTGCTGCATGCATGGTCTTTGTGTGCAGACAGGGAATGGTCCTTCTCTTCTCTGCTAAAACCCACAGTGCTGTTGTTTTTCTTTTCTGCTAAAACCCACAGTGCTGTTGTTCAGTAGGCAAGGCAGCTTCTCTGAAAGCAGGTGTGATATCCGAGTGGGCTGTGTTTCAGATGCCTATGGTGGGGGTTATTCCCGCCATAAAAGATTTAAACGATGACTACAGGGAGAACAGTCAAGGATAGAAATGATTAGTCTGGGTATATATTTCACTGATAACTAAGTTTCTCTTTGACAGTAACCTTTTCACATTTAGCCTTTACTTCGGTGTTTATGTTTTGTTAATGTTTCAGTGTAAAATTTCAATTTAGTTGAATTCAGTCATAGGCACATTGTAATCTTCCTCTTTGCTGAAACTAAACACTCCTGGTGGTGATAGCTTGTATAAATACAATGTCTTTGTGAGCATGTTTGACATTTTCTCTTACCTCCTTCAATAGCTTCTGCTATTAGAAAGGGACCAACAGGGACACAGACCTTTTAGAGTCTATTTGCTCAGGATCATGCATCAAGCCAAAACATGCTTGTTTTGCAGGTGGGTGTTAAGTTGATGGTTAGGTACATTCATTCTTGGTCTGTGTGTGACATGCTGACAGGCTCCTTGTTGCAGAATGGACTGTGGTGACTTCTTTCTGGCGTTTAGATTTTATTCCATAAGTTGTTCACTGAGTAGCTACAATATAGGAAGCAGGCTGGGTGGTACAGTGGCTCACACCTGTAATCCCAGCACTTTGGGAGGCTGAGACAGGAGGATCACTTGAGCCCAGGAGTTCGAGACCAGCCTGGACAACATAGTGAGACCCTATCTCTACCAAAAAAAAAAAAAAAAAAAAATAGGCATGGTAGCGTGTGCCGGTGGTCCTAGCTACTTGAGAGGCTGAGATGGGAGGATCGCTTGAACCCAGGTGTCTAAGACTGCAGTGAGCTAGGGGTAGGTCGACTCTAGCCTAAGCAACAGAATGAGACTCTGTCTCATAAAAAGAAAAAAAATTAAAAAAAACTATTAAGATATTTGACAGGATAAAATCATGTTTTTATGGGTTACTGGGTACGTAATAGTATATGAAAAAAAAATTGCGCTTGGCTGGGCACGGTGGCTCATGCCTGTAATCCCAGCACTTTGAGAGGCCGAAGTGGGCGGATCACCTGAGGTCAGGAGTTCAAGGCCAGCCTGGCCAACCTGGTGAAACCCCGTCTCTACTAAAAATACAAAAATTAGCTGGGTGTGGTGGTATACCCCTGTAATCCCAGCTACTCGGGAGGCTGAGGCTGGAGAATTGCTTGAACTCAGGAGGTAGAGGTTATAGTGAGCTGAGATCGCGGCATTGCACTCCAGCCTGGGCAACAAGAGCAAAACTCTATCTCAAAAAAAAAAAAAAAATCCCCTTTAGATAAAGTAGAGTTTGGATTTGCCATAAACCCTTCAATGGAAAAGGTGGCAAAAGTTCTTAGCCTTCTGTATAGGGTTACCACACATAGGATATCTTACAAACATGGAATTTTCCCCCTGTCATATTTTCTCAGGATTTCTAGCAGGTATAAAGACTTACTTCTTAGTTACCCCTGAGTCAGCCCTTGAGTGAGAGATGGTAAATAAAATGTTGTCTCTGATAGATTGAGGCACCATGGTAGAGATTGGCAGGGGCTAGTCTGGTATTCCCAAAAGATGTCTATTTTCAAAGTTGATAGCTACTTAAAAAAAAAAAAATCTGTCTAATGCCAGCAACAAACATTGTTATTGAATGCTTATAGTTAAATCACAAAACTGTAGTGCCTGGTGGGATGAGAACATATAAAACAGCAGCCCCTACAAAGTGGATATTAGGATGACCAGTCTGCTCTGTGGGGTACTTCTGTAATCGGTAGGCAAGAGAGCGCACTCTGAGCTGGGCAGTTTGAGCCCCCTAGGAGTAAATGCCCTCAGGGTCTGTGTGATTGATGTTTGCTGTAATTATCTGCTACAGCTCCTGCAGGGGTCAGCTTTAAGAACACTGAATTCAGGCTTAGTAGGGCCTGGGAATAAAAGGAATGCTGTACGGGTGGGAGTCACCTTAACTAGGGTTTTTTTCAGATCTGGCTTCTGAGGAGTTTGTTTTCCTTCCTGACTCAGAGGAATGAAAGGTTGGAGGATGTTACAAAAAGGCCACATCGTCTGGGTGGGAACTGTCATTTGAGCATAATTGCAGGAATATCCAGGATTCTTGATAGAAATTGTAGGAAGCCAGAGACTCTAGATAGTATGTAGGTTAAAGGGAGAAGGCCGGCAAGGTCACCTGGGGTCCACTCTTCTGTAAAGTTGTAGAAGGCTGGAAAGCTCCCCAGCTCCTCTGTTTCCCTTCCCCTCCAGAATCCCCCAGCCCCACCCCCAAACACTTGGTTCTTTTGGGGTATCTGTCCTGACTCTTGCATCTGGGGGACTCACTAGGAGTATGTTTTAATGTTTGCAGCCTCAGCTCAGAAGAAGGGCTTAACCCAAACCTACTCCCTGCCTTTCTGCCTGGGGCCACCTTTTCTCCAGAGCCTTCTTCCACCCAGGAATCATTACTGTGAAAGAGTATCAGCTTGGACCCCATGTAAGCCCTTACCTTGGTCCACTTGTGAGAGTTCCCTGATGGCTCTTTTTATTTTTTTAAATAAAAATTTTTTTAAGGCAAGCTCCCACTCTGTTACCCAGGCTAGGTAAACCCCTGTGCTCAAGGAATCCTCGTGCTTCAGCCTCCCAAATAGCTGGGACTACAGGCACAACCATGGCGCCTGGCTTTCTGATGGCTCTTTCTATACGCCCACCCCTCTACGCCTCTTTAGTCTGGAACTTTTGCTGTGACAAGCCCTGATCTCCAGAAACTATTTCTTAATTCCCCCCTTGGTCCCTGGATTTTGATTGAAATTGTTATTCTGTTGCCTTCAGCTGTCAGCCTGGACAGGATCCTGGAGTCGATTAGGTCAGTCTCTTCATTGTACCTGTAAGGATGCTTGGAGCCTATATCTGCAGCTCTCTACTCCCAATTTTGGGCAGCCTTTCCTTGAGGCTGCTTTGCGGGAGTATTTAGGGAGACTGGTGGATAGTCTTTCTCCGGCTTTTTCCTGACACAGTTTGGAGCAATGTCCCCTGAGGGAGAAAGACAAGCTGGATGACCTGCCTGATTATATTACTACAAGGCATTTGCACTATAAAGTTTCCTGGCCATTCCACTTTTATTTGTGTTTAAAAGAAAAAATATAGTTCTTAATATTGAACCATCTTTGAGAATATCCTTTTAAATATAAAACTGTAAGAAGTAAGACTCTTTATTCAATGTCAAACAACTTCCTAGTTTGAAGAGGAGAAGTTTGCAGGTACAGCTTGGTGTCATAGCATTGGCGAGGGGATTGGTTTACATGAAGAAAAGTTGGGAAATCAAGGAAGGGTATTTATTCTTTTGTACATTCTGGGCCTGCTACTTTAAGGGTTGGGGGGCAGGAAGGAAGGGGAGATTTGTCTCTTCATTTTGGGAATTCTGTTCCAGCCTGACTTGCCAGCTAGAAATCTTCAAGTTAGAAATCTTCCACCTCGTGCCCCAGGTTCACAGAGAGCTTGGGTCTCTTTTGGGTTCTATAGCACAGGGGAGCATGACTGATCTTCATCATCACACAAAGGCTGGGAATAGGTAGGATCCGTCAAGGGCCTACCCTGTACATTTGTCAGGGAGGCAGAATGTGTGATCTCCAGGAAAGTTTGGACGTATTATTTAGATATTTTCTGTGGTCTAGTGGACTTTAGCCAGCTTCAAAAGCATCTGCAGTGCCAGTGTTGAGGGGCACCTTCATTGTGCGTTTTTCTGCCAATGTGGAAGGGGTTCTGGCCACCATTGTGGTTCTGCAGGGAAATGAAGGATGGCTTTTTATTTTTGGCTGTCACCATGACTGCAAAGCACCACTGGCATTTCGACTGGGTTGGGGTGGGGCAGCACCGGGCAGAGACAGTAAACATACTGTGGTGTGTTGGACATTCTCCATACAATAAAGCATCGTCTCAGCCCAGTGCTGGCAGTCTCCCTGTATCCCCACGGGAAATACTGGGTTAAAGTCACACCTGTCTTAGCCCAGGAAGAGGAGAGGTTTATAGGGAACCCCAGGAATTGTTTTATAGCAATTGGTGCTATGTTCACCAAACAGTGGTCTTTTTAATAGCCTGAATGCAGACAGTAAACATTTCCTGGGCTTTAAGAGCTTATAAAAACAACTGTTCTTGATAATTCCAAGAAGAGTGTTTTATGGGGAAAGGTTACAACTGAATAAAGATATAAAGATCTTTTTTTTTTGAGAAACAATCTTGCTCTGTTACCCAGGCTGAACTACAGCCTCCGCCTCCTGTGTTCAAGCAATTCTCCTGTCTCAGCCTTCCGAGTAGCTGGGTTGAAAGGCACCCCCAACCATGCTCAGCTGATTTTTGTATTTTTAGTAGAGATGGGGTTTCACCATGTTGGCCAGGCAGGCCTCAAACTCCTGACCTCAGGTGATCTGCCCGCCTTGGCCTCCCAAAGGGCTGGGATTACAGACATGAGCCACCATGCCTGGCAACTGAGTAAAGATCTTAATGGAGGATAACATCTACTTGTAGAAGTCACATGGCATTAATGAGGCGCTGAGTGCTGTTAGTTTTAGAAGTTAAAACAGAACCTTCCCCACATTAGGCCTCTTTGACAGTAAAGTGGCAAAGGAGCCCAAATCAAGAGCTTTCTTCTTCTGGAAATTATGTTAATCCACAGTATTTAAAGTGGAATATTTATTCTGAGTCTTTTTTTTTCTTTTGAGACAAGAGTCTCGCTTTCTTGCCCAGGCTGGAGTGTAGTAGCGTGATCTCAACTCACTGCACCCTCTGCCTCCCAGGTGTCAAGTGATTTTCCTGCCTCAGCCCTGAGTAGCTGGGATTACAGGTGCCTGCCATCATGCCCGGCTAATTTTTGCGTTTTTAGTAGAGACAAGGTTTTGCCATATTGGCCAGGCTGGTCTGGAACTCCTGACCTCAAGGGATCCACCCGCCTTGGCATCCCAAAGTGCTGGGATTACAGGTGTGAACCACTGCACCTGGCCTATTGTGAGTCTCTTAAATAATGAATGTTACCTTTCAAATGAAAATTTCAGATACTGATCTCTTCTTAAAATTAAAAACTTGTACTTTCCCCTGTGTCAAAACTTGCATGCATAGAATAAGGGCCACTCTTTTTTTTTTTTTTTTTTTTGAGACAGGGTCTCTGTCACCCAGGCTGAAGTGCAGTTGTATATGATTGTGCTCACTGCAACCTCCCAGGCTCAATCGATTCTCCTACTTCAGCCTCCCAAGTAGTTGGGACTGCAGGCATTTGCTGCCACACCTGGCTAATTTTTGTATTTTTTGTAAAGATGGGGTTTTGCAATGTTGCCCAAGCTGGTCTCAAACTCCTGGGCTCAAGCGATCTGCCTGCCACAGCCTCCGAGAGTGCTGAGATTACAGGTGTGAGCCACCCCACCTGGCTGGGCCACTCTTAAAGGTAGGATCAGGTGTGTGTTCCTTAGGTGCACAGTCACTGGGAGATGTTTCTGTCTCCCTCTGACCAGGCACACAGTCAGGAGGCGGAGTGGCGTGGGCCTGGATTAGCATCCATCAGTTCAAAGCAGAAATCAAAGTGATGCTGTTGTACTTGAGTGGACCACAAGAGAAGCAGTGAGCTTGGATCTCAGCGGGCCTCTGTGTGAGGAAAGCTTTTTATTGTTTATCTCTGTCTCGCTGATCTCTTCTCTCCGTGGGAAAGAGGACGAGACTGCGCAGAGGAGGCATTGTTGCCCCATGGGGTTCTCTGGACTGAGATGCGTGTTTGTCCCTGTCTGTCCACGAGCACGCCAGCTTGAGCACCAACACACCCTGCCCATGTCTAGGCCAGCTCAGAAGCTATATGCTGGCAGGATTGTTGCCTGTGTCACTAAGTCCCCAGTGCTTAGAATAGGGCCTGATACATAATGGGCCTTCAGTAAATATTTGCTAAATGAATCTCTAAAGTTAGCTGGAACCCTAAGTATTGAATATATTTCTATCTGCTTAAAAATGTTCTGTGTTTTCAAGGTCAGAATTCGAGACCAGTCTGGCCAACATGGTGAAACCTCGTCTCTACTAAAAATACAAAAAATTAGCTGGGTGTGGTGGTACGCGCTTATAGTCCCAGCTACTCAGGAGGCTGAGGCAGGAGAATCGCTTGACCTAGGAGGTGGAGATGGTGCCATTGCACTCCAGCCTGGGCAACAAGAGCAAAACTCTATCTCAGAAAAGAAAAAAAATGTTCTCTGTTTTTGTTTTGTAGAGACAAGGTCTTGCTATGTTGAAACTCCTGGCCTCAAGTGATCCTCTAGCCCCTTCCTCGAAAAGTATTATAAGCATGAGCCACCACTTCTGGCATGTTTTTATTTTCAGAAAAAAGAAATTATTTTACCCCATGCAAGGCAAATTTTCTAACATTTTACCTTTCTAGGTCTGGGGAAAGGGGCAGAATTTTTTGTTACACCGACTGCTACTCTGTTAAATTTCCAAATAGCAAGCCTTGTTCTGCCATAGGCTATCACAGTTAATAACTGCGACCTTTCCTTTCGTGTCCTCGCTTTCTGTTGCCATCTCTGGGCTTATTGCTTTTGATTCCCTCTAAGCGAGACTAGTCAAAGGGAGGGAAGGATAAAGTGAAATCAGAAAATTATTCTAGCATTTGAGGGAGGAGAGTCAAAAAGCAATACTGAAAACCAAAATATTTTACTACTACCTACAAACTTGTTCTTTGCATAAAATGATCTAATGCAGGGCCGGGTGCAGTGGCTCACGCCTATAATCCCAGCACTTTGGGAGGCCGAGGCGGGTGGATCATGAGGTCAAGAGATCGAGACCATCCTGGTCAAC